>ML832637.1:46012-63087 GCA_009831015.1 Picea engelmannii
AATGGGTAACAATTGACTAACTGGTTAAGTAAAGTCGATGGTCAAGTTAATTCAAGTCGAAGGTCGACTAGATGGTCGATGGGTATCTGACTAGAGGTCGACTAGTTCATATTCGACTAGAGTTTGACTGGTTCGTTGCTGATTGGAGGTTGATTGTAACAGAATCCCAAGATTCATGAGATCAAAACCAATTATCTTCATGGATCGGTAACTATTTTTGGCGCCACAAATTAAGGTTTTACATGTTGTAGATTCCTATAAATATGGCATGATATATTATTGTCTAAGGTTAAGATCTCTAACTCTCGATTGTGAGAGTGTGCTCTGGTAGAAGACTCGTGAGTTTGTAAATGATCATGAAGATGTAAGCCAAATGGATGGAGTTGCTCTTGTGTAAAAGCAAGAGAGTAGGATGAAAATTATGTCTCAGGTGTGGACCAAGGTTGGTCATGTAACTCTTTATTCAATGACTGAATAATACAATGAAGGAGCGATAATCACTCAAGGAATGCTAGTTTTCACGGTTAAGGGTTTCTAGGGTAAATCTTTATGTACTATGTGTGATTGTCATTGTTTACTTTCTTCTTAATTGTTTATTCTCTCTCATGTGTGGTTTAGATTTCCCAACAACAATGAGCAAGCAAGATCATGGAGTTATCTAAAAACACCAAGGCTCTGGTACCAATGACATGCCTTGAATAAATCTAGGTTTGAATGAATTTAATTAATGTGAGCCACATATAAATACATTAAGATATGACCTTTGGTTTCATATTCCAAGAGGTCTAATGATTATTCCTATTCACCTATGAATATTCCTATTTCTCCTAAATTAATAATGATAATATTTACAATACACCATAATCCCCAGGATTAGGTATCTAACATTTTCAACATATTTACCAAAGCCTAGCATTAAACATCAAAGTAATGTTCCTTATACACTCAATAGAATGGGGTCATAGAAAGGAAAAACAAAACTTTTGTTGAAATGGCTAGATGTATGTTGCATTGAAAAGGCCTCAAGAAAATATTTTGCGTTGAAGCAATTTGTTATGAAAATTACATTTTGAACATAGTTCCTAGTAAATCAATTTTGCAAGTTACTCCTAAAGAAAAGTGGAGTGGAAGAAGACCATATATTAGAAATTTCAAGGTATTTGATTGTCAGTGTTGGGCTCATATTCTTGACAAAAAAATGGAAGAATCTAGAGCCCAAATCTCACAAATGCATCTTTCTTGGTTAAAGTGAAGATCATAGATCATACATATTATTTGATTCATCTATTCAAGATGTTATCATTCATAGAGATGTACAATTCCATGAAATATCTACACCACTAGGTTTTGCATAACCTCGTGTTGCTTTGAATTTACCTATGTCTTCAATTGATCCCATGCTTGTAAATACTTATTCGAGTGATGTAGAAGTACTAGATTCTATTGCTATTGTTGATTCTAGTGATCCACTTGAATCTGTTGGAGATGCTAGTGTTGTTCATCATACTACTAACTCTCTTCCTATTTGTGGCACATAAAACACTTGAATCTTTAGGTTCTAATGTCACTATTCCATCTGACACTCACATGCCTAGATCATAATTTTCTCTTATGGAAAAGGTGTTAGACACAGATGATCCTTCCACTTATGCAGAGGCTAAAGGAAATCTAGAATGGGAGAAATCAATGGTTGCTAAATATGATTCTTTGATTAAGAATCACGCTTTGGATTCAATTCCTCTTCCTCTTGGGAAGAATCTTGTTGGATGTAAATAGGTCTATAAGACAAAATTTATTGTAGATGGATAGATTGAAAAGCATAAGGTTTGATCGATAGCCAAAGGATTTCTATAGAAAGAAGGTATTGATTACATTGAAACCTTTGCTCATGTTGCCAAAATGAACACCATAAGAAGGATTTCTTCTCTTGCTACATATTTTCAATGTGAAATTCACCAAATGGATGTTAAGACTGCATTCTTAAATTGTAATATTTGTGAAGAAGTTTATATGCAACAACCACCTGGTTTCATCACTTTTGACACTTCAAGTTTGGTATGCAAGTTGCACAAGTCCTTGTATGGTCTTAATCAGGCACCTAGGGCTTGGTATGAGAAAATTGATACTCATTTCTTGAAGAGTTGTTTTAGGTGGTGTCAATATAATCCAAATATGTATGTTCACTTCTTTCAAGATGGTGTCCTTATAGTTCATGATCTTTCATAAAGATGCCTAGAAGAGACTATTTTCTTATACAATCAATGGGTGTATCTCAAGCCTTATAACTCTTTGGACCCTTAAAAAAACAAAATAAATAAGGAAAGTTTCCTTTGCTTTTGCCTTTTTCATTCTATGATTCAGTAATGCTATTTTCTACTTTAGTTTATATTTTCACTTGCATTTTATTGAATTTTAGATTCTTTGTTTGTTTTCTCTTATATTTCTATTTGTATTTGACCTTTATTTGGTACTCAGATGAACTAAATACATAATTTTATTTGAATCGGCCTATCCTTGATTTTTTCACAAGTGTAATTGTCTAGTTGAGAAATTTTGTAGATGTTGGCGATGACACATTAAGGGGAATATGCCCAATCCAAGTTCTAATAAAGATTTCAAGAAGTTTCATCACATGTTGCATATTGGTTCTCCCCTCATCTTCTATTTTCTATCCCATGTTTCATTCCCTTATGTCAGTATGTATCAATTGTGATAAGTACTAATGTTGCCCCCTTTCTTAGCTATACAACTTATTTATACACAAGATCACATTGAAATATCATATCCATGTGTTGGAGACGGAAGTCGCTCCTGGATTGCAGCAGGAGCAGAGCCCGGCGCCCATCAGTTTTTATGTCACGGTAGTTTTTAATGGGTGATAAAATGGGTAGAGACTCGGGAAGATATCACTCAAACTCAGGGACTGGGTTCGGCATGCGAGGAACAAAGGAGGTCATGATCTAACTTCAGTCAGTGGGTTGATTTGAAAATGAGCAGGTTGAAGACTTGGTGAGAGGAGTGGACAAACTACCTCAGGCAACAGGCCTTTCAGTAATTTGTAGAAGAAAATCTCTGAATGCAAGATCCTATGGTTCAGAGCTTCGAGAAATTGAAAGGGGGGACTTGACTGGATTCTCCAATTCCAAGTCGTTCAGTGCTAAGAAAATCACAGGGACCGATTAGAAACAATGCAACTGTTACAGTGATCAAACTCTACATCATCCTATAACAGTTACAACTCGACTGGATTCTCCAATTCCGAGCCATTCTAATACAGTGTAAACAAAGACGCGAAAGAAAAACTGACATTCATCAGACAAGAAGTCTCAAGAGTCCAGACATAACCAGAAAAACAATGCTTCATTAAAGTTTACCACCGGGAGCCTTGCTCAACCATCGATGCTTACAAAAATGGCGAAAATGCCTACATATACTCCAAAACAACAACAACAGAAAAGACAAGACGTTGCATTAAATTATTGCGTCTGCATGTCTTCTGACAGTCTGCCCATGCAGACTCAGGATGATCGTGCGCCTATGACAGATGCTACCTTAACTTCACATGGCCTTTGCAGGGGAGGTAGTCGAAACATTAAAGGCCAAAATGGCGTGTGCAGACTTCTCTGTCTAATCGAGGACTTCGGCATGGCTTCTTTGGATAATCAGTACACAGAACTCCTTCGAACAAACCGCTTGCCAGACCCTCCATATCTCATATTCAATGAATGAAAGGAGGTTTCAACCATCCGTTCTTGCCTTCATTTACTCCAAGCGGAAACCGGGAGAGAAATCGTATCCGCTGGCATCTGAAAATCGCGATGATCCTTTCGGCGACTGGACTCAACGCTTTTGGCCCCTTTTGCTTAGCTCTTTTGTTTCCCAAATGACCACGGACCGTGACCCTGCTTTTATTTCCATAGGGGCTTTCGGTGTTCGTGAATAGGAAGGAATTGATCCTTGCTTATCATAGTTGCGATGGGCGAAATGCCGAGATGGCTCAATTGGGCGCCACGCGTCCTCCAAATCTGATGGTCCTAAACTCTCCTGACGCTGTTGTGGGTCCCAGGTCATGGACGCTCTCGTTACTTCACGCATCGGGGATATGAGGGAGCTTCTACTTTCACTTCAAAACCGCGATGGGCGAAAAGGCAGGGAGCCTAATCGCGCGCCAGGTGTCCGCTTCAGATGGACGGCTGAGACTGAGCCTTGATACTGCGGGCTCGACTTTGGGCGCCATCGACGCTTCGGGGTTCGGGTTTTCGAAATGTACAACGACATAAAACCTTCACCCCTTGAACTCGCGACTGCCGAAAAGCCGACATGACTGGATCTCGCGCCACGCGTCCCTTGGATGGACGACTGTTATTCTTCCCTGCATACAATATGGGCACGATCTATTTGCACTAATCTCGGCGCAACTCTATTATCCACGATTTCCCGCTGACCGTCAATCTGCTCTTATGAAAGGATCTGGACTGTCGTCAATATAATTTCGCTCGCTTACTGGCTGGAAGCTTGAAACGAGATTTTTCCATGCTGCGTTTGGGCGCTCCTCGTACAACTTGCAGACCCGAATACTCTTGTGCCTAGGACAAGAAATGTCGCTAACATTAGGCTCCATGGGGGATAGAGTCGTCCCTATGATGCTCTAAGAACTCATTCCGCAGCTTCAGTGCCTTGTTGTTGGGCTATGGAGTCATGCTCAAAACATCATGTTGCTGAAAATACAGGCCGAAAAATAAAAGCAACAAAATAAAGCTACACGTTCAAAGGAGCTTATTTATATACAGTCCTAATGCTAATAAAATATTTTACATGGGCTAGGTGAAAGAAAACTTCCACCATATCCATTCAAGCAGCTTCCTGGATAGAAGCTCCTTCCTTCTGTCGATGATCACCAGCAGATGGTGTAACCGTGACAGCAGAATGGCTACACTCATCAACTTCTCCTCACAGGGTGAAGTTGATATGGAATAGGGCGGCTCCAAGGTATAAAGGACATGCCACTCCATGTACTCGCTGACAGGATCATAGAATGAGTGGCAAATTTCGAAAAATTGGTGACAGGCAACCTCCTCTACTACAGAGTTGCTCACATGTGGTTGAATATCTTTGATAAGCACAGGTGAGTGGACAACTGACGTAGGCTCACTGATCTCGGGCGGTAGTTGCTCGCTGACTGGATCTGGAATGAAATATGTGCTCAGTTGTTCCTCTGGTTCCTTTTCCTCTTCTTGGCTCTCCCCTGGGTCAGATTCGTATTCATCATAAATAGGGACCATGGGGTGGTTTTGCTTGTTGATTGGCTCTTCAGTATCTTTATAGTGATCAAATGTAGGATAATATTGTCGCTCATCATCACTATAATATACATCAAAAAGGGGTTGTCCTTCATTGATATGACCCTCCTCTAGAACAGTGATCCCGTCAAAAATTTCCGTTTCAGGGACAGTGGGACCTGCTGCTTCTGGATGCCCATACATAATCCTTTTCTCTTTAATCCCAGGTAAAAATATATCATGAGAAACCCCCTGGGGGAAAAGAGAAGAATCCTCTTCCACAACTAACCCCTCTTTTAAAAAGAGAGGGTCTTCGTCATCATGAGAAAAGCTGCTAGGAACATCTGCTTCAACCCGATATCCAAGTGATTCATCTACCATGGACCACATTTTCTCTATAAACTCACAATTTCCACAAGAGGCATGTTGATCGTTATGAACATCTAAAGGAATATAGGCATCTGATATGATTTCAAATGCTTCCGTTCTAGGGCTAACACAATTAATATCATTCAACACCTCCATATTTTCCTGGAAAATGCTTTCCTCCACAGTAAAAGCTTCATCATGGACCTGGTCTTCAGGGCCAGCAGAGGCTTCATGAAGCGAAGAAAACTCCTCACAACAGTTTTCAAATAAACAATCAACTGGATAGTAGTCTTTACAAAATGAATTGAAAGTTGTATGAAAACCTGTTAAAGAGTGGATGCTCGCATCAGGAAGAGATCGACACCACTCAAGAGCATCTCCCTTCAATGAATACCTGAAGAGTTTCATCCGAACATCCTCATGCGTGATATTGTGTCGGTAAATAGCCTCATGGAAGTCCAGTAAATGCTCAGTTGGTTCCTCCCAACTTGTTGCATGAAATTCAGGGAGGAAATCTTCCCATTGGTCTCTATCAGGAAGTGCATTAGGAAACCCAACTATCTGGGAAAAGTCACAGAAAGCAAACCTTTGAGCCATAATTTTCTCCATATCGAAACAGTGGAGTCACCAATCGATCCTTGAATCATGGAGTCGCCAGGTGAAATATGTGCAGCTTCAAATGTGCATGGTCCTTGTTCACCCTCAAAGGCTAGATCTTAACGTTGTCGTTACCCCAGGAAGCTTCTCAGGCTAAGAAAGCAGCTGCTGAAACCTTCTCGAGAAAGCTCCTTAGGGTCAGCTTTCAGGTGTGCTAACAGTAGTCACAACTGAAACAGTGATGTGGAAACAATGGAGTCGCCACAGTGGAGTCGTCAGGTGCACAGTAGCAATATTTAAGGGCTCTGATGTCCGATGCACCTTCAGAATCAGAGGCTCAATGTCATTATGTCCAGGGAAAATCTTCAACTTCGTCCCCGACAACGGCGCCAGAAATGTTGGAGACGGAAGTCGCTCCTAGATTGCAGCAGGAGAAGAGCCCGACGCCCATCATTTTTTATGTCACGGTAGTTTTTAATGGGTGATCAAATGGGTAGAGACTCGGGAAGATATCACTCAAACTCAGGGACTGGGTCCGGCATGCGAGGAACAAAGGAGGTCTTGATCTAACTTCAGTCAGTGGGTTGATTTGAAAATGAGCAGGTTGAAGACTTGGTGAGAGGAGTGGACAAACTACCTCAGGCAACATGCCTTTCAGTAATTTGTAGAAGAAAAGCTCTGAATGCGAGATCCTCTAGTTCAGAGCTTCAAGAAACTGAAAGGGGGGACTTGACTGGATTCTCCAATTCCAAGTCGTTCAGTGCTAAGAAAATCACATGGACCGATTAGAAATAATGCAACTGTTACAGTGATCAAACTCTACATCATCCTATAACAGTTACAACTCGACTGGATTCTCCAATTCTGAGCCATTCTAATACAGTGTAAACAAAGACGCGAAAGAAAAATTGACATTCATCAGACAAGAAGTCTCAAGAGTCCATACATAACCAGGAAAACAGTGCTTCATTAAAGTTTACCATCGGGAGCCTTACTCAACCATCGATGCTTACAAAAATGGTGAAAACACCTACATATACTCCAAAACAACAACAGCAGCAAAAATGAGACGCTGCATTAAAATATTGCGTCTGCATGTCTTCTGACAGTCTGCCCATGTAGACTTAGGATGATCGTGCGCCTATGTAGACGTTACCTTAACTTCGCATGGCCTTTGCAGGGGAGGTAGTCGAAACATTAAAGGCCAAAATGGCGTGTGCAGACTTCTCTGTCTAATCGAGGACTTCGGCATGGCTTCTTTGGATAATCAGTACGCAGAACTCCTTCGAACAGACCGCTTTCCAAACCCTCCATATCTCATATTCAATGAATGAAAGGAGGTTTCAACCATCCATTCTTGCCTTCATTTACTCCAAGCGAAAACCGGGAGCGAAATCGTATCCGCTGGCATCTGGAAATCGCGATGATCCTTTCGGCGACTGGACTCAACACTTTTGGCCCCTTTTGCATAGCTCTTTTGTTTCCCAAATGACCACGGACCGTGACCCTGCTTTTATTTCCATAGGGGCTTTCGGCGTTCGCGAATAGGAAGGAGTTGATCCTTGCTTATCATAGTTGCGATGAGCGAAACACCGAGACGGCTCAATTGGGTGCCACGCGTCCTCCAAATCTGATGGTCCTAAACCCTCCCGACGCTGTTGTGGGCCCCAGGTCCTGGACGCTCTCATTACTTTGCGCATCAGGAATATGAGGGAGCTGCTACTTGCGCTTCGAAACCGCGATGGGCGAAAAGGTGGGGAGCTTAATCGCGCGCCAGGTGTATGCTTCAGATGGGCGGCTGAGACTGCCCCTTGATATTGCAGGCTCGACTTTGGGCGCCATTGGCGCTTCAGGGTTCGGGTTTTCGAAATGTACAACGACATAAAACCTTCACCCCTTGAACTCGCGACTACCGAAAAGCTGACGCGACTGGATCTCGTGCCACGCGTCCCTCGGATGGACGGTTGTTATTCTTCCCTGCATACAATATGGGCGTGATCTATTTGCGCTAATCTCGACGCAACTCTACTATCCACGATTTCCCGCTGACCGCCGATCTGCTCTTATGAAAGGATCTGGACCGTCGTCAATATAATTTCGCTCGCTTACTGGCTGGAAGCTTGAAACGAGATTTTTCCATGATGCGCTTGGGCGCTCCTCGTACAACTTGCAGACCCGAATACTCTTGTGCCTATGACAAGAAATGTCGCTAACACCATGCGATCTCTTGATTGTTCATGATTCTTGTTTTCTTTAAAAACCATGATTTTCCTCTAGTTCCATTCTAAAATTATGAGGCTCAGTTGTTGACTTTGTCAATGGTTGCACATAAAATTATGCGTTCATGAAATGTTGCAATAAATCCATCCATATGAAGTGGTTGGATGTTAATCCTAGAGATATTAATGTGCCATAATTTTAAAGGTTTAATTTCTTGACCTTGTGGGAATTTTTACCTATTGTAAAAAAGGGTCACCCATAGTAAAAGCTCGTGTAGGTTCTATGTTTGATGATTTCTAATGTTACGAACTTCCCTTCAAGTTGATATATTATGTCTCCCRCTCAAGGTATAGAGGGGATTGATGCCACCAATGTCTATTTTCAAAGAGTACTTATGTTCATGGTAATAATGGAAGTTGACTAGGACAAGATTGGCATGTATTTCACTATGTTGGTGCAGTTTGTTGGAAGATTATGACTATGAAAGTTCTATTTGATGACATGTTGCAGGTCGTACCAACCCATTTTATTTATTGTATGATGTGTTGTGATCTAACGTGCTCCTTATTTCATGATGTTTGGTAATATTTTACATGTTTCCTACAACAATTGATCACTTGACAAGTTTTTACTTCAGTAATTGGTTTTAGTGAATGTTTGATTCATATGACAATGGAATGCTTTTCAATCCATTCTTAATATTTGTTTCTTAAAACGAGTTGGTTATGCTTGTGAGTTGATGATGTTCTATGATTCCACTGGGTTGTAATAATTGGTTATGATCTTGTCTCCATTTTTATGTTTGGGGGTTGAGATCATGGCAATGGCCAATTTGTATATCATTTGATTTGGATAATTGTGATTGGGAAAATGTCAATGGTTGGGTTTTCATACATGTCTAATTTTCACATGTAACAATGATTATTGTACATTAGCCATCTCGATGAATGTTAATAAGTGGCAATAATTTTGAACTTAGCTTATGGTTATGTGGTTGGTGCAAAAGGGTAATCATTGGAAATGATTTTGTTTTAGTTTTGATAGGCTTGAGAAGGTTGTGTTGTTGATTGGGAAAATTTGGATACTCTTGGGAGGATGCATACATTTAAATTGATGCAATCCCAATTATCTCTTTACTACAATAATTGATGCAACAACTAGATCTTTACTACAATAATCGATGCAACAACTATATCCTTACTACAATAATTAATGTTTCCAAAATGCTTGTGGTTTTCAATATTTATGTTTCTAGTGGATTTTTTATACCTTGACAAATATTGTAATCACTATAGTACTTGTCTTTAGTAGCTAAAAAAAATCCAGGAGCAAGTGTTAGGCATAATTAGTAAAATACAAAACTATATACAATTGTTCTTTCTTGAATACAATATACATAAAGAGTTACATCTATCATGTTGGAGGCTTTATACCCTGTTATTTTACATAAATAAAATAATAATTTGAAGTGAATATATGGCTTAGATTCTAATAACTAAGAGCCCTTGTCATTCTATGTGCATAGATCCTCCATCCTATGGAAGCTAAAGATGTTTGTAGACCAATGTTGTGACCTAGCATGGACACACAACTTATGAAAACATTTCATTGTTTTTGTTGCAAAGCTTTTCCTAATCATTGATCAATATAGGGTTCATTGTCCATTTTTCCATACTCCCTATTGTGATCAACACTAAGGAAGAAAAACCTTATTTTTCTATAAAGCGATGTTCACTCTTGTTTCATTGTTCTCTTAGTAAACTACACATCACATTCACAAGTCTATTTTTTAAGAAAGAATTATTTTACTCGATGCCCATTTCCTAGAAGCACAAACATTCCTTTCTATAGGTTTTGTGGTTTCATGCAATTTGTACCCTAAAATTTCATTTTCAAGTCTCTCTTTGTTTTACAAGTATATGCTAATCACAAAATTTAAACACTTTGATTGTTTTCTTCGAAATCTTGCATATTCAGGAGAAAATTATTTCATATGAAGAGAAACTCCTCTACTTACATCTTTTGTGTTCAAATATCTTATAGATGGATTGTCATATAGTAAGTCTTGGTGAGTTTGTGATGGGGATATTGATAACATTTGACATCAACATTGCCAAGGTTGGATCTACACAAGCAGAATGTGTAACCCATAACAAAATGACAAATATTTATTGGGATGTTATTGCAAAGAGGGTTGCTCTAATATTTAGTGATGTCTATTGTGGGTGTTGTTCATTATATGATACTTTAATCCCTCGTCCATTAATAGTATGCTTTGTGTCGGCAATGTTGTGTCCACAATCATCATTACCTTGTTCTAGCTCAAGAGGATTTTCCACCTCTAGGATTGCTAAAGAAAGCCATTTGTATTTATATGTCTTCATTTAATAAGGCATACATATAATGGCTAAATACTAACAACAACAAAGTTTTAGAGGGAATCCACTATCAGAAAACCTAAAGGTTATTATTTTTAATATTATGCCATGATTTAATGACCCAATGCCCACATGGGTAGGGATTTCCCACTCTTCAAGGAACATATGGGTTGGATCCTTTAGAGAATGGTTATTTGAAGAGTGCCTTGGGTAACTAGGACTATTATGGAAAAATTATAAATAATTAGACTACTACGACCAAAAATTCATAAGCAGCTAGTGTAGACTTCCCAAAGTTGGGCTCAAAACATAGGTGCCTAATAATCATGGAGTTATGTTTAAGCAAGTTGTTAATCAACTCATTAACTCTAAAGTATAAAAAACTTAATTCAACTACAAATAACTAGCTGTAAAAATACTTGAATTGATGTTTATCATTGTCACAACAAATCAAGTCCCCACCACCACCATTTGTGGATAAGTTGTATCAAATAAAATGAGTTAATCAAATAACTGTGAGTTCAAAATGTCTAGTGACTAAGTTGAGGTAAAGTTTACATGGGTTAGGTTGTACAATCAACAAAGCCAAGATAAAGTTGACTCATGTATAAATGAAACAATGTCAATTATGTCACAAGACATCAATATAAATTGTTATAAATACCTATGAATATGAAAGAAAAAAATCATAATTTAAGAAAATTAGCCTTAATGTTCATTAATACATGTATCAACAATATACGCAAACAAACTAACATGGTAAAAGATCAAAATCTAAATAGAATATCAACGAAAAATACATAAAGATGCAAAGACAGAGAACCAAAAACAGATAAAAATGAGAAAGGAACGAAAATATGTGCATAACATAATACATCAAGCTATAAAACAACTCCATCAAAATGAGATTTAGTAGAGGGAAATGACAAAGGACTAATTTGATAGTTCTAGTTTTATTCAATGTTAATTTCATTCTCACATGTTCTTATGAAAGTAATGTTGTAAATTACAATAGCGCTCTCTCTTTGGGCATTTGTCTCTCTATGTATACATAACCTTAAATGTATTGCACACGCGTCTTGTACATGTGCTATAACATAAAAGCTCTTATGAAAGTAATGTTGTCAATTACAATAGCGCTCTCTCTTTGGGAATTTGTCTCTCTATGTATACATAACCTTAAATGTATTGCACACATGTCTTGTAGATGTGCTATAACATAAAAGCTCTTATGAGACTTTGGTCCAATAAAATGTGTAACCAACACAACCTCAAAGGCATTTTCAACTAGTGATATGATATATATCCCATGCCATTATTTTCTTCACTTTCAAATGATTGATGAAGAAAAAACACTTACTAGTGAAATAATTGAAAGACATGCAAAGGATCTACCTCAAAAAATCATGATTATCAATTAATATATACTTGAATAGCCATTTATTTTTGGCTATCATGAAGATAGAATTTTATCTAAACGCAAGCAACAAAGTGTAACTAAAGTCACATTGCCATCATCAATAAGCATCTTCTTTAACCAGCTTCCTAATTTCACAAGCATGCCAATGAGACAATCAATTAGTGACAATTGCAACATTGACATGTCAGTGCATTGAGATTCAATGTTCACATAAAGATACCATTTATATGAAAAACCATTTGCACCTATGGTTGGATAGAACATTGTTTCCATATAAACTAACTTATGAGCGCTAGCTAGCACTCAAATATATCATTTAAAAAAATCCAACATACATGGTAGGTAATTGATGAGTATCAAGTAGACCAACAAAAAGCATTAAGAAAGCTTGGTAGGTAGTTGCCGACAAACCAAGCATAATTGTTGATCTTAGACTAGCCAAAGGAATTCTTATATATGAGATGACCACAAATAGGGCAATTGAAGATATTTTTCTTCTTTTACAACTAGTAGTCTATCTATATTGACCTGGTTTTATCTAATTTGTGATCCCTTTGTGCATCTTTCCATGGAGTTTATTCATTGTGTACTTGAGATTATAGGGCTCAAACTCTATACAATGTTTTGAACTCTTCTTGCCCTTGATTATCTAAGTGTAGTTAGCTTCAAAGTCCTATAAAACACATGAAGAAGAAGCATGGCGACTAATATAATTAGAACCTATGCTAACATTGCTAAGTCTTGTTGCTTGATTTGGCAAAGAACTAGTGTCATGTGATGCAACTAAAAATCAATGTCTACCATCAAGCCCTTTAGCACATGTTCGATTTTAAGTATTTCACAAAACTCACTATCAAACAGTATAATTCAATAAAATTTGTATTGATGAATTAGTAGCTCACTCCCTGTATGGCTAGGTTTTGCCTCGATTGCCATGAAAGCTCCTTTTGATCTATGTCATTTCATTGCAATTAAAAACATGGAGCTAATTTGTGGAGTTGATTTTTCTTTTATGTTGGGCATGTCTCAACACCACTCTCAACCTTCCCTACTATTTTATCATTCCATACTAAAAAGGCACAGGGACATTGCCACAATGTGGCTCTTGTATTGTCTATGTAAAATAGAAAAAATTATGTTGTACACATGGATGATTGTGAACTGCAACCACATTAAGAAACATCCTTGAATAAAAACAAAATGAAGATAAAATTATGCACATCTTAAAATTTCAATTACAAATGTGGCATTCCCATATTTGAGATTATTTTTGGAGGAATATTTTAATTATTTCAAGGCATTTGCCATCATTGGTTTACCATCACTTCTCCATCTTGGACAAGTTGTCCCATGAGACATTTAAGAAATAAGTAATAGGTTCATCGATGGTTTCTTGTAGTTTGTGAAAAAGGGTATATTTTGTTAAATATTATATTAACGCAATGACTTCCATGGATGCTCTAGCATTATCTATCAGTTTGGAGCTAGGAATATGCAAGCACATGCAAAATTTACTGGCAAAGATAGTAACCTTCTCCAAAACTTTTGATCATGTTCATCTAGAGATCTATCTGAATAAAATACTTTTCCCCCAAGATCAAAATCCCCAACTAAATGCCCAATTCCACTAGACAGGAGATCTAAAATGTATAAAATTATAAGAAGCATGGATTTACTAACCAATTGAGGATGTGAGTCATTGAGAGGATCCCTATAGAAATCTCCATTAGACCAAGAGATGCTCAACAAAGCAAAGGAAATTGTCCAAATCAGCCACCAAAATTCATGTGGGTATCCTTTAGTGAAAGGACCTTTGGAGGTGTCATTGCAAGAAAGACTTATTGGCAAAGAATGAAGAGAAAGAGAAGCATGGTTTCCTCACCCGCTAGACAACATAAGGGAAGATTTATAGCCAAATCATCAAATGTTATAGCATAACCCTACAAATGAGCAAGTCAATGTCAAAGTGAATGGCTCCCATCAATTCTTTCCTTTGGAGAACACTACAACCTTTTATTTTGTTTTTGCTTTCCAACCCTCTTGAACCCTCCTTTGTGGATGAACTAATAACACCCAACATTCATGGGTGAAATGAATGTGCCCAACATGCACAATATAACATCCAAGGTGAGTTGGTTTGTCGTTGAATCAATAATACCCATTAGAAATTTCCATGAACAGTTCACAAGTGAAATGAAAATGGCACATGACCGTGGCCAAGATCAAGTAACAAGTGCAGCACAACAATGCGATCATTGGATGGCCAAGATTTAGTAAGTCAAATGTAAATAAACAATGGAGAGATGAACCATCATTTCCTCATCTTTCCTATAAAAAAAAGGTCCGTCTACATAATAAAACAAAGAAAAGAAGCGAAAATGAAAAAAAAAAGTAATTAGAAAACTAAAAAAGGAAATGAAAAAAAAAATTGGAGTTCCATAGGCTAAGACACTGGTAAGAAAAACGCACGAGGGTGAATAGAAAACCAAAAGATAGAGAAAATAACTCAAAAGGAGAAAAAAACGCACAAGAGAAGGGTGATTAGAAAACCAAAAAGTATGGAAAATAACTTAAGGAAAAAAATTGGGAGTTCCCAACATGAGAGACTGGGAGTTCCCAACATGAGAGACTCAGGGAAGACAACAATTTTGCTAGGAATAAATATATAATTAAGAGAATGTACAAGATGACAACATGGATGGAGACATTGAATTAAAAATACGAGGCTAATTAATAAAGTACAGAGGGGAAGGAAAGTGTTAGAGATGATGCGGCGAGGAGAGTTAATGAAAGATTTATAATGTATTAATAAGAATTTTGAGGCAACGTGAGGGACTAGGGTTTACGAGCTGGATGGCGGCGGCCTCCTCTGTAGCTCTGCACGCCTCTGTGCGAGAGCTCGGCCCTCACCCGAGCTCTCCCTCCAGGCGCTCCTCCACTAGACACTCGGGCGACCCCTCTGGCTCCCCGTCTGGAGCTCCTCCCTTCTCCGTTCAGGCGTCTCCAGCAGCAGCGACAGGCGCGTCCGCGGCTGCGCCGTTGAAACCCTCTCCGTCCTCCTTCAAAGACGCATTCCAAGGCCGCTCTTTTGGATTTTCCCATGTGGTCCGTGAAGCTCCAGATCCAGTGATCCCTGTTCCTCAGGAAGCGGCGGATCGGGAAGGTTTTTTTAGATCTAATTATCTGTTTTGCAGGTTTAATGGCTTCTGGCCTCGCCTGGCGGATCTGCATTCTTGGATTGCTTCAGAATGGACTCCTCTCCTCGATTTCGAAGCTCATGTTCGCCCGTGTGTAAAAGGTTTCTTCGTAGTGATTTTTTCCTCTGCTAAGGATAGAGATTTGATCTATAGTTCTGGGCCTTGGTTCTAGGGTAGGTCGGGTCTGTCTATGCAGCTATGGACCCCTTCTTTTGACCCCTCCTCAGCTTCCATCCCTACGGCCCCCGTGTGGGTAAGGTTCCCTGGTCTACCTATTCATTTTTGGGGTGATTCCTCTCTTAGCCATATTGGAAATGCTCTTGGCAAGTTTCATAGTAGCAATCCGAAAACTAAATGTGGCTTCACTACCTATGCACGGATCTGTGTAGAGATGGATTTCAGTAAAGGGTTCCCAGCGCAAATCACGCTTCAAGGGATCAATTATTCTTGGACGTAGAAGCTCGACTATGAGAATCTTCATTTCAGGTGCAGAAGTTGTCTTGAAACGGGGCACTTAGCCAGCAAATGTCAGAAACTCCCTGAGAAAAAGAAGAACTCAAAGATCCAACGCAAACCCAGATGGTGGGTAGGAGCTCTTCCTGAGCATCAAAGCATAGAACCGGCTAATGATACCTCTAGCGAGGAAGATTCAGAGATTGTACCACAGAAAACGGAAAAAGTCCCCTCGGTTCAAGAGCAAGAGCCCCCTTCCCCTAAAAATCCCATGGGGAAGGCCCAGGCAGAAACTGATCCAACCAGATTGCCAGGCACCTCTCAGCCCGAACACCAAATCTCAAGTTGGGCCTACTTAGCAGATGAAGAAGACCCTGACTTAACTGATGAAGAAGGCCCTCAAAGTCCAAAGGAAATCCAATCTCATCAAAGCAAAGAATGGCAGACCGTGCCCAAAAGGAAAAAAAAAAACCTTCAAGTCAGAAAGGATGTAATGACCCGCAGTTGAACCGGGTCACTGAAATAGTTGGGTTTTCCAAGCTCACAAGTTATTTCTGTTTTAGCTCACTAAGGATTGTCCCTATGTTTTACCAGGAAACTTTCAGCTGGAACAGGGCTGGAACATTTGATGAAACACAGTGCTGGAACAGATGTTGAAACACAGTGCTGGAACATATGCTGAAACACAGTGGTGGAAGCTGAAACAGTGCTGGAACATATGCTGAAACACCACTGTAACAATGTTGAAACACCACTGTAACAATGTTGAAACAGTGCTGAGAAACACGTTGAAGTTGTGCTGAGACTTATGCTGAAACAGTGACTGGAGTGTCGACATTTAAACTTCCAGTCCTTTTAGAAGGCGTACAGGACCTAGTTCAACTCCCAAGTCTTTAGCTATAGAAGTAGAATGGTTCAGAAAGACAGGCTCGAAGAAATTCGAGGCCATTTTGTAATCGAATCTATGGCTAGTCCACCCCATTAATATAATCCATAACCGTTTCTGTAAAAAAAAAAAAAAGAATTTTGAGGAGAGTTAATGAAAGATTTATAATATATTAATAAGAATTTTGTTAAATTTATAATTTAATGATTAATATTATTCGAATTTTTATATAATTTGTTATATTTATGATGATTTTAATAATTAATATTGTTGGAT
>ML832637.1:65531-89375 GCA_009831015.1 Picea engelmannii
TTGATAGTGATTCATGCCTTGATCGATCAAGTGTGTACATTCGACTCTCAGATGAGAGAAAGGAGAAACACTCAGACAGACAATGGCCAGATCAATTGATGGGAATAACAATAGTCTTTGGCTTCTGAGGCTCGGCCGGAGGAACCTTGGGCACGGTAACAGTCAGAACCCCGTCCTCACAACTGGCAGAAATCGCATCCAAATTGGCGTCAGTGGGAAGCACAAATTTTCTAAAATACTTGGCGGGCTTTCTCTCCATGCGAATGTAGTTGGTATCCTCGTCATTTGCCTCGTGCTTTCGCTTCCCCCTGATGGTCAGCACATTCTCATCCTCAATCTGAACCTGCAAAACACATAGACACAGGAATTCAAGCAAGCCTTCAGATTCGATTCGCGGTCGGATGAAAATTTCAATACAGAAAAGACAGAAACCGACCTTAATATCGGAGCTCTTGACGCCAGGCATGTCGGAAACGAAGGAGTAGGCCTTCGAGTTCTCCTTGATGTCCACGGCGGTGCCGGCGATGGCCTTGGTGTCGCGGACGTAGCTCTGGGCGGGCGGATTTAGCAGCTTCTCGAATTCGTCCGGCACCGACATGAGCGCCTTTCCGTTATTAAACAGAGAATCGTCGTGAAGGACGTGCTCCAGAAGGGACTCCATTTTTGAGCTAGATGACAGAATTGACAGCCAAGCCAATCACTCTTTTAAGTTTAGCCGAGATTCACTGATTAAAGACGAAACGACGGGTTGGATTTATAAGGGAGTGGAATGGGCAGGAGGTTCTGGAAAGTTAGAGCGTTTCGATATTTGGGATTTCTCTAGAAGCTCAGCGACTCTCGTTTTATCCATTCATTGTAGTTTGTGAGATTCGACCTCGCAACTTTCAAGACGCCTTTTTCTAATTAATTTTTAAACAATTTGTTAACGCAAGGCTTAAATCAAGGTCTTTTTAATTAACTTTTTAAACCATTTGTCTCTCCACTGCAGTGTAAAGAGGGTATTTATGGTCACTATCAGATTCGATCCTGCGACTTTGAAAGGAAGAGGTAGGTGTTTAGTAAATAGTTTAAGTTTTTTTTATTGAAGCAATTTACAAATTTCTCTCCCATAAAGTGGGCATTTGTGATAAAAAAATCTCTAAATTATTGAAAGTTAGAGAATCACATTTATAACAAAATTATGGAAGCTTAATTCCCTTCAGGAAATACAAGAACTGCCATTGAATACTGGAAGACTTGACTGCGAAAAGAATATTATATTGATTAGAGTAGCAAAGTGGTTTATGGGGAGATGTTGAGGTGTGAAAGGAAATAATAAATTTTAATCTATAAGGAGGAAACATGTCATTAGGCCTACTCAAGTTATACTCATATTACATGATATTAATATTATATATACTCATTCAAAATAAATCTCTTTGAAAAATACATCTCTAAATATAATGAATCTAAAACTCTTTATATGATTTTGTTGTTAAAATGTTTGGACATCATGGAAAACAAAAACATCAATATCTTTTTATCTTACTTAAGAGTCAACACAAAAACTAAGGATACTTTTCAAACACTTAACATAGAAAACAATTTTCAATCCTATCTTCTTTAGAAGCCTATCTTATTTAGAAGCTTGAGATCAAGCGACTCTTGTTACTCTTGTTAAATCATTATGGAAAAAAACTTTAGTAATTACATACATGTCAACTAACCAAGCTATGTCCATCTTAAATACAAGAACTTTGAACATTTTACAACTGAAACCTATGACCTTTTCGTTGTAAAAAGTGGTCCCCTACCCTATCTCTTCCTTGTCCATCCTAAATACAAGAACTTTGAACATTTTACAACTGAAGCCTATGACCTTTCCCTTATAGAAAGTGGTCCCCTACCCTATCTCTTCTTTCAGTCCCCTACCCTATCTCTTCCTTAGGTGAAGGAATAGGCATTTCTTTACAAGAAATAGAAAAGACAAGACACTATTATTGAATAATAAAAACCAAATAGAAATAAGCAAAGGGGAGTTTTAGACAACCATGCAATCCTCTAAGTGAAGGACTTATTTAACTATCCTCATGGAGGATAGTGGATATATTTTTGTAAATTTTGGGATTTACCGAATGAGGAAAGGTTCATAAACCAATTTACACAAATATGTTAGAAAGATGTATGATGTTCTATGTAGTGCAACACCATTCTTAAATAAAGGGTGAACTATAAAATAATGTAAAAGATTAAGGTGGAAGAACGGCTCAATGGATTTCATTATCAATACTTCTTGTTGATGATATGTGAATTGTTGTGGATATTCCATGAGATTGTCTATCATAACTAATATTAAAATGACACTGCAAATATAGTGAGATTATACTTTATTGCATAGTGATTACTTATGAGTAAGCTTTAGTATTAGAAGCAAACCACTTTCATTGTGAGAAATAGTTGGGAAATTAAAAACAAACTACAATAGTGAAAAGAACACATCGTTAACACCAAGATTTACCATAAAGAAACCTACAAGGGAAAAACTCCAACAATAAATAAGGTCATGTCTCGCTCTCTTTTTTATTTCTTAGATTTACAATGAAAAATACAAAGAAAGATTGGTTGATATGAACAAATGGACATTATCGCCCATGATAGGTTGTTACATGATGCTTTCTTCCTATGTTATGCTCTAATATCTCACTCATTTTCATTGCTCATTTATAGAACAAAAAGTCAACACAATAGGAAAGGAACATGTTTCTCTTAGGTAATAGTTAAGGTTTGAACACCTCCTCATCATTGTTAGGGTTAGGGTTTTTTCTTTAACACCTACCTATTAGGTTTAGGGTTTTGGGCCCTTTACAATCTTTTAAAATTCCACACATGAGTAGCTTCGTATGTGTGAGTAATGGTAGTTGACATGGTATCCACTTGGTACTATGCTCATAAAAGCATAGGTCAACTTCCTAGAGGCATAACTCCTTCATACTAACTTAGAATCGGGTTCACTTTAGAGCATTAGAAAGCTCTCAATGAGTAGAACAAGGTCGAGGGTTTGTGAACTATGTTTACAAAGCTTTGAGCCCATAAATGTATGTTTAATGCTTGAAACTAGCTTTGGATGTTTTAGGGCCCTACATAAGAATCAACCACTAACATGGGTCTGACAAGGCCATTGCTCTAATATTCCACCTCACATCATGCCCATAATTAAGACTAATATAGAGTGGTCCACTTTGGATCATACCTCCATATTTTTTGAGGCAATTAGTCCCCAAAAGGTCAATAGTTTGAGGACTCTACCTCTTGGCTCTTGGTATTGGCTCTAGCTTGTGGTTGTAGCTTTGGATTTTAGCATTGATTTGTGGCTCTATCTCTAGTTCTTGGTATTGACTTATGGCTCTAGCTTGCGCTCTTATCTTTTGATCCAATTCTTGGCTCTAGAAATCTTTGCCTCTTCATTTATTGTTTCCCTTTTCACTATGGGTAAAACCACTTTGCTCCCCTTTATCTTGGTTACCCATCTCTTCTTCAAATTACCTTTAATTAAATAAAACTCAAGATAAAAAGTTCCTAAACCTTCTCATCTTGCTTTGCAATAATTCTTGCCACTACTTATGGAAAGACATTTATTGTTGGTAAAACTAGTTTGTTCCCCCTTTATCTTGGTTCCCCATCTCTTCTTCTAATTGCCTTAACAATTAATCGAGTGAAGCTTAAGATAAAAAGTTCCCAACACTTCTCATCTTGCTTTGCGATAATTCTTGCCACATTTATGGAAAGCGATTATTTTCTTTTTGAATGATTTGCTTTTTGCATGTTTTTATTCTTTTGTTCTTCTTATTGGATTGGAGAAAGTCTTAATGGCCTTCGTTCTTCTCGAAATACCTAGGCCCTTTGTTAAGAGTTTATTCTTACAATACAAAAGAAACATGGATAATAATCTCAACATAGGTACACTTTATGTTGTCTCTATTGTAAAGAAAATAAAAATAAAAAAAATTAATGAGAGGCTCTCTTTTTTTCATACTTTTTAAGTTGTGTGCTTATGCTTATTGGCTCTCTTACTTGAACTTCCAAGCAAGGCCGATATAGATTATTTGGATATCTCTTTGCTAGTCTTCTTTGAACATGCATAGGATTAATGGAGTGGAGTTGTTTGGCCTTGTGGTTAGTATTTCATAAAGTCAATCTTTTTTTGATGAACTTGATGTTACTTTGGGTTACACTTTGTTATAGTGGTATTTAATTTCTTTTCTTTTTTAATTTAGAGGAATTGGTAAATATCAAGATTATCAAATCCGATAACCCCTAGGTTAGTGTCGAAAATCCGACAACTTGCAAGCTAGCACTTAGTAGGTAACTTATTACTTAGCAAGGGTTAATATGTTTGGAGACACACCCGCGAGGGGGTCTCATTAATGGGGGCATCTACCCTTCTAGAGTTATCACAATGGGCCAAAGTCTCATTGAAGATTTGAACATAAGTGGGAAGAATGAAAGACTTGTCTCCCAACCATTCGATCAAACCACCTCAACTTTAATGGTAACTTACATTCTGATACATTGAAATGTTCATTCAGTATCACACCACAAAGATACCTAGACTACCTCGTGAGTGCAACTACCCTATCCCTCTACCAACTCTAGAAATGTTAGATTGAGTCAAAATCACCCTCTTGAATGCGAAGAGCCACCCGTGGAGGCTCAAGGCAAGGGTTTTGAAAGAGTCAGGGCTCTCACTCTGTCAATCACGATGGAAAGGAACCATTCACTCTTAGCTTAGCAACTGTGACTAGAGTATCCAAAGCAAAGGGACAAGTACCATCGTTTTATATAGCAATATCAATGAATTGAATGCGAAGGAGTGTAAGGCTAAACGATCGCTCTCGCGACCATTATAGGTTTCTCCAGCTCTTGTTCAGAAGGAAGGATATATAAAGAGCATTAGCATTATCACGTTATCAACCATAAGGATTGTGTTTAGCCCTACGATAACAATTAGAGTGCCCAAGGCCGAGGATAAAGGGTCCAAGGGATGTTGCTTACACTAAGCATTTGCTTCCATGACTGCAAAGAATCTCTCACTTTTTCTCAAGTGAATAAAAGGGCAAGCACCCACAGCCCTGACAAGTCGTGATTCCATTGCCTAGAATTGGTTACGAAGGACCAATGTTCTTCCATTGATTTCGATGATAAGGATCGAGGTTCAAATAGTATTGGTTTCCATTGCAAGTTGAATCCTTCTCGTACTTGCATTCCCTTTCGTGAGCCCTAAAATCGGTCCTTCACATTGCCTCTGCGACCCCGACCATAAAGTGGGACCCACCCAAAACCACTGGTGTAGTCTAAACGTTTTATATTTTAAATTTTTTTTCTAGTATATTTTTTGGATCAGTTTTGTCCAAAATCCACTGAAAAATTAAGAAGGATAACTGGAATTGCATATTTCAGTTGTTGAAATTGTGTAATCCAGTGTTATAGAGGATTTTCAGGGCATTGAATGGATTTATGTATTTAAAAATACAATTTAAGCAATGAAAAATTGTCATTTCACCAATAATTACATAGTCAAATTTCAATGATGATTGCCAAAATAAAAATAAAAAATGTAGACATATAGAGATATGTTAAGGTGCTCACCCACAAGGTGATAAGCTTAATACACCATTCTCATTCCCATTCCCATCTAAATTTGTTTTCTTATTTATATATCATTCATCATTCAGATTGAGCATTCATCTAAATTTGTGCGACCATCACACCCCCAATTTGTGAAGTCGAGTTGTGCCACAAGTTAATTGGAGCTCATCAAAGAGTCCACCATTGTTCATCCTTGCAAGGAGAGTATTGTGTAGGGTGAATTTGATATGGAGTATAAGGGTGAATTGTGCTAATTTTTCCTCACACAATAAGGATATAAATTTTGAATTGAAAAGGGAACATTGTGTGGTTGAGGAAATGATCCAATTTCCTTGAGCATCATCCCCTTTACTTAATTCTTCCCTATGCATTGAACAAGGGTATCCACACTCTCCCTAAGCTGTTGTAAACATCATAATTCTTGATTGGGAGATTGGAAGTCCCCTCAAACTCATTTGCTACTCAATTGTAACTTCATACCAAGCATTGGTGCAGAGGTTATATATTGTCTTCCTTAACTACCTTACTGTTTTAAATATGTAGAGACACCACCCTCAGATATGTCTGAATTACATGTGTCTGGTTTTTCAAGCTAACGATTCAGTGTTGAACGTTTGGTGAATGTGGAAGTAAATGTTTGGCAAAGGAAAAAGGTAAAGGTTTTGTGGTGAGAATAATTGTTTACATTTGCATGAGCACTGGGTACCCTTGATACACCATGCAATCATCAACGGAGTTGCATGAGCACTGGGCAGAGATTCTATCAAGCAACACAAACAACGTTATCAAGAAATGCTTGGAGAATCTCAATGATGCATCTCCCTAGTTCCACATGGCAACATTCCTACTTAACACAATTTGTTTCATGAATGCATTTCCATAATTGTGCGAGATGTGGCATCCATCCTTTCTACCTCTTCTAGTGCACTAGCATAAACTATGAAAGTATAAGTACTCAAAGCATTATGAGCATCTCTATGAAGTATTCTTGGCTCCCATCTATAATATCGTTTTCTACAAATTGTGCCCAATATTCTCAAAGGAAACACTAGAAGTATTGGGACCTGTTGGTGACTGGTATGTGGAACAAGACAACAATTATCTTCACAGTTATGGATGCATTTCAGCCCCCACACATCCTGCGCAAGCATGTTCTGGTTAGGTTGGTTGTCGTGGAGTTATTGTACAAACAAGAGGAGATTATGGCTAAAGTCTTTTTAAGAGATTATGCCCCTAGACTTGGCCTTATTTATGATCGCATTAGAGATAAATTTGAATTAACAAAATCAACTAATGCAAATGTAATATTTATTAATGCTATTGAATTACAATCAATATACAAAAGGGTGAAAGGATATGTGAAGGTTCAAGAAGAAAGATAAAGAGTCGCTTTTTGTAACACCTCGGCTCGTCCCTTATATATATATATATATATATATTGAACCAATTGTAAAGGAAATTTTGTGACAAGAGAAACTTGGGAGGAGGATTGGGTAGTTTTAGTTTTAAGTTTTAATTGGAAGAATATAATATAGTCATTCTTATAAATGTGTGTTTAAGTTCATTGTTATGTTTCCTTAACTCAAATAAATTAATGAATGTAGAGTTATGAATTTATTGGTCTTTGTAAATACAATAAATTCAAGAGTGTATTAGAATAGATATGTGTATTTCAGTTTGTTAGCAGCTTTATTAATTATATTGTGTGTGCTTATATATTTCAATTATGTTATTTTTCTTATGAACTAATGAACCTTATTCCAAAAATACATAAAAATCAAATAATTAAAAGAGGAAAAAAAAATAACAAGCTTGAGGAATTATCTTAAGGACGAAGACTCTAATTTGAGCATATTCATCTAATGCATTCCATGTGAAAGTTGATTCAAGATATTTTCTCTAATATCTCACTCATTTTCACTGCTCACCTATGGAAAATAGAACCATTACCATAGGAATGGAACCTCTTTATCTGCTCACCTATGAAAAATAGAACCATTATCGTAGGAATGGAACCTATTTTTTATCCTAGTGATTGAGGTTCTAACACCTCCTCATAATCATTAGTGTTGGGGTTTTTGCATTACCCAACTCCCAATTAGGGTTAGAGTTTTTGGAGTCTCTAGAATCTTCTTAAAATTTCATAGGTGACTAGTACCACATGTGTGAATAATGTGAATCCATGTTATATCCAATTGGTATTATGGTGGTAAAAGCATAGGTTAACTTGCCATAGGTATAATTCCTTCATAGGAACTCTAATTGAGGTGCCCTTTGGAATGTTGTAAAAATATCAATGAGTAGAACAATGTCGAAGGGTTGCAAACCATGTTCACAAATTTTTGACCTAAAATGTCCATTTAGTACCCAAAATAGGCTTTGAAAAATTTTGGACCCCAAATCATGAAGTTAGGGTCAACCCTTAAAATGGGCTCATTAAGGCCATTACTTTGTTTTTCCAACCCCGTACAACATTGAGAATGAAGACAAAATATATAGTGATCTATTTCATATCAATTGAATATGTGGAAAATTTATGAACACTAGAACTCGAGGAATCAAACACACGTACAAAAGAGACAAGTATTATGTTCAAGAATTTTGTCAAACATGTCATGTGCTCCTCCATTCTACCATTCTCAATATAAGTGGTGATCATGGCATTCCACAAAACTAAATATTATTGAGGCATTATATCAAACAATGATGTGTAATGACTAGTTCCCTTTACTCCCAAATCCAATTAGCATTGTAGTCCAAGAGACTATATTTCATTTCAAGGCATTTTGTTAAACACTTTGAGAGTGTCCACAATTCTACCATTCTAGATGAAACCTCTAATCATATCATTCCAGGAGACAACATTACGCTTGAGCGTGTTATTGAACACTATTTGAACTCCATCCATCATGTCATTCTAAGCATATCCCACAAACATTATAGTCCACGAAACAATGTCACAACTAGGCATTCTGTCAACCACATGGCATGCATGTTCTAATCTCCCTTATTAGTGATATCCCGTGATCAAAGCATTGTAGGAGACAACATTTCCAACCTTAAACATAGGACTTATATTGGTTTGATATTTACAACCCAATGTTTTTATTTGCCTTTGTTTGTATTGAAGGGCATCCTATTATATAGTAGAATAGAGCTTTCTTTGGTTGAGTATAGAGCCCTTGGAAATCCTGCATATCCCAAGATGAGTGTAAGGCATACAAGAGATTATCAATTTCCACGTTTATGCCATTTAGTTGATATAAATTCCAAAAAAGTAGAGATTCTAGAGGGTTAAGTTATTGCTTGGCCTCCCATATTTGTCATCCTCACTTAGATGTAAGTATGAAGAGAAGGGGGAAATTCAAATTATTTTTCTTAGCAATAGGTATAGAGTATTACTCATTTAGTAGATTTATATTTAATTTTAAACAAAACCTCTCTGTGTTTTCTTTTTTGGTTGGGGTGGAGTAAATCTCATCTCTTGGGATGTTGCTATGAAGATTTTGACCATGCTTTTCCATTGATTCTTGTTAGAATTTGGGCATTATTGGGTCATCCTCTAGTTGGTACTTGCTCATTTTTCACATCTTGTCAAGAAATCCAGAATTTTTTCATCTCTCAAATTGATTATTTTGTGTGGCATAGGTGTTGCAATGGGTAAGCCCATATCCCACTAACCATTATTTCCTAACCCTTAACCAAACACTACTCCACAAACCCATGACCCCCAACCCCTATCCCACTAACCACTAACTACTAACCCCCAATCAACCCTCAACCAAACCCCCTAACCCATTGACCTATGAACCCCCAACGTCCTTAGATTCCTCACTACTCGCCTTGATGAATGAGGATTGCTAATGCTTGGACTATGATGACATCCTCAAAGAGGGATTAAGGTGGAACTCCCTTGCCTTTTTGCAATTCTTGTTGATAATTATAAGTAGTATGTCGAACCCAACCAAATGATATCATGGGGCATGTGCAAGTTTGAATATGCCCATGTATTTCCTTTATGTGTTGCTTTAAAGGTGGAGGATTGCACATCCCTCATTTCCCTTATCACTTGTTTGTGCAACAAATCTACCCTTGTCCATTTTTAATATCCTCAATCCATAAAGGAGGATTGATCATCAATCTCCTATTTGTGATAGTTTAACCTTACAAATCTCACTTCCTTGAACATTTTTGTCATCCCTCCTTAGATTCCTCACCATTATCCTCGATGAATGAGAATGATGCATAGAATATGATGACAAGCTTAAAATGATATTACAATAGAATGCCTTCACATTTTTGCAATGCTTTTTGGACACTGTAATTGGTATGTCGAACCTACCCTAGCTTGACAATGTCTTCTAAAAAACCCTAAATTTTGTAATCACTCAAATCGAGCAATATACTTGGCACTAGTACTACAATGGGCATGTTTGTAATGAAATTTAATTAGACATATGGACTCATCATATGTTGTTTTGTTTTATAGTTAGCACAAACCATTAACCCCTAAGTTATTAGCCACTAACCAACTGAACTGAAGATTTTCCAGGTCCTATCATTTTGCCAAATGGGTCTGTCTTTGACCACAGATTGGCTCTAAGTTTCAACTATTATGTAAATGTTTTGTTGTTGTTTTAGGACAGCCAACAGTTCAAGAACTTCTTGTTGATTTGTTACGGTTGTACTTGCAATTTTAGGTGCTCTAGCATGTAGTTTTAGTAACTAGAAGTTAGCACATGCATACTAAAATAAATACAACACACCTAGTGATCTTTACAGCTGAAAATAATAAGATCTAAAAGACTAACACACATCATTTTGTACACGGGTATTTTTGGTCAACATGACCCTGGATAAAAACCCCCCAGGGAAAACCAGTTTGGGATATATGTCTATATATGAGGAAAGTATATGGTGGAATATAGAAAGTACAAAATATAGATGAACCTGATACAATAGCAGTTTGATCCAAGATGAAATACAAGTCCAAAAGAACCAAGTGCGCCCTAGGAAGGTGTGCCCCCCATAAATGCTCTCAAAACCACCATAACTGCTCCAGATGCAAGTTGTGAGCTTAGAATAGAAAACCCCTCCATAGGAATGAAGCTTTGTTGTGTGGCCTCCCTCTGCAACTGATCCCACTACAATCTGACGGGTGAAATTCCTCCCCACTACTGATGCGCCCTCCTCAACAAGTGCTCCCTCCATAGTAATGAATGATCCTCAGTAAATAAACCAAGCTCTGTGCTAGATGCCTCCCTCCATGAAAGCATGCACCCAAGCTCAAGCTACCTCATGCAACAAACCTCATACCAAAGCTCCCTCTCTTCCTCTCCAAGTGAGCAAATGAAGTTATCAGCTCTCCTTCACCCTTTGTGCCCCTCTTGAACCTCCATAAGGAAACCTAAGAAATCAATGGATGAGATCATACCATCTCCCATCTAATCAAAGGTTGAGATCACTAAAAAATAATCTCACTCAATAACCCACTTTGGGTTAAGTTCCCTAAGTTCACTTTATGTCTCTAATCCACCCACAAAGTGAATTAATAATCATTTTAGGCATAAATGACAAAATTTCACTTTTGACTTAAAACTCCTAAGTCAAAGTGAAATTAGACACAAAGTACAAGGCACAAAGTGTATAGTACATCCCGCGTGTGTTTAGGAGAGAAGAAACACATGGGGAACACCTCCCAAGGTACAAAACTCAACACTCCCTCTTACCGAGGAAGGTGTTCCTCACCAAGCCCATCTTATCTCTAAAGTAGACATGTTTTCCCCTTGGCAGGGCCTTGGTGAGTATATATGCAACCTGGTCGTTTGTCGATACATACTGCAACTAAACTGCCCCTCTCTGAACCTAATCACGAATGAAGTGGTACCTGATATCAATATGCTTCGACCGGTCATGAAACATTGGATTCTCAGAGAGTTTTATGAAACTCTGATTATCATAGTGAATGACGGTCGGTGGCATCTCCTGACGAAACAAACCAACCAGCATCTTACGAAGACAAATGGCCTCACAACTGGCATGATTGGCCACCATATACTCTGCCTCGATCGAACTCAAAGTAACTGACTATTGCTTTCAGCTGAACTAGGAAACAAGTCCTGACCCCAAACCAAAGCAGCACCCTGAGGTGCTTTTTCTGTCAGCAGCACATCCTGCCCAGTCTGAGTATGTGTAGCCAACCAAACTGACTCCATATCCTCTGACATAGACTAGGCCATAATCAATTGTCCTAGCATTGTACCTCAAAACATGTTTTGCCCCAACCATGTGAACACTCCTCAGCTCAACCATATATTGACTAAGAGTGTTCACAGCAAAACAAATATATGGTCTGGTGTTGACCAGATACATGAGCAAACCGATCAACTGCCTGTAAATTGTGGCGTCTACCAACTGGCTATCTGAAGCACTAAGCTTCTTCCAGTTGGTAATCATAGGTGTAGACATGGGTCTACAGTCCTCTATCTGAAACCTGCTCAAAATATCTGATGCATACTTCCCCTGCCCGAGAAATATGTGACCCTCCTCCTGTCATACCTCCATACCCAGAAAGTAGTGCATGAATCCAATATCATTCATCTCAAACTCTGATGCAAGTCCCAACTTGCGCTCAGCTATGAGATCCTCAGCTCCAGTGATGAACAAATCATCCACATATAAAATGAGAATGAGCGTGTCCTCATCTCTAATGATGTAGTAGAGGTTAAGATCAGCATCGCTCTTCTCGAAGCCCATATGAAGCAAGTAAGTGTCTATGCGAGAATACCAAGCTCAGGGAGCTTGCTTCAGACCATAAAGTGTCTTTCTCAAAAGACACATGTGAGTCTCCCTATCACTCACATCAAATCCCCGTGGTTGCTCTATGTACACCTCCATTCAGAAATGCGGTCTTCACATCCATCTAGTGAATGCTCCAACCAATCTTTGCTGCTATGGCAATGATACTCCTAATGGAGATGTATCTCACAACTAGTGTGAATGTCTCGTCATAATCAACTCCCTCAATCTGAGAGAAGCCTCGTGCCACAAAATGGGCCTTGTGTTTCTCAATGCTGCCATCTGCAGCAATATTGGTCTTGTACAACCACCTGGAAGTCACAACTGACTTCCCCACTGGCCTTAGAACCACCACCCAGACATCATTCCGCACAATGGAGTCATACTCCTCTACCATGGCCTCTCTCTAGACCTGCTGGTCCACTGCTTGCGCAAATGTTTGTGGCTCAATATCCCTGATACTCATCACTAGTGCCAAATATGCTCCCAATCTGACTGGTGGCCTGCTCTCTTTGACTTGACTCTTGGACTCCCCTACTGTAACACCTTGTTTCCCCCAGTTTGTAAATATAACTATAAATGGCCAAGAGACTATGGAAAACTTTATATATGTGAATATTGATTCGATGGACCGTTGTTTGAAAGGTAAACGAATGTGAACCTAATTATTTACTAAGAAAATGGACAAGTGTTGCATGACTACTGGAAGGGGGTGTGCTTGGAAAGACCATGAATGTTACACGAAGAGAGGGTGAAGGGGACCAGGAATGGTTGCATTAACCTTCACCAAACTAGTCCTTGTTGGATTTAATTGCTCAAGACCAAAACTGTCCTCTGACCCAGAAATGAATTACAGTCATGCTGGTGGGTGGGAAGACCTCCTCAAGACTTAATGAGGGGATGGGGCATAACACCCATCTGTAAGGCTTCCAGACCTGACCATAGATTGGGAATTCGAGCCACGTGTGACCTTGCTGAAGGAGGCGAGAAAGGAAGATGTGGCGGATAGAGGAAAAACACGCCTGTGAAGAGTGCAGACATAGGAAGTGAATCTCGGGGGATTCGAGGAAGAACTGAAAACTAAGCATTCTGGATACAGGAAATGGTAGAAGAGGTTATGATACAAGCTGATAAATGAGGTTGGTCCTCCTTGCTTGGTATCGTGTAAACCATTGCCAGGATCCTGTGGGAAGAGGAGAGTAACCTCCGTCCCTACTATGGCTGAGCAAGAAGAAAGGTTGTGTTGCAAAGAAATCGTGGTCTTGCTCAAGGGTGGCTAGTGGTAAATCCGTTTGGAGTGACTGAGCCTATGGTTGGGTGGAAATGGACACCCCTTCCAGTAGTCACTTCACACTAACTGGTTTTGATAAGTCTTTTTCTGCTTCAATTGTTGAATTAAAATGATGAATGATTATTTGGTCTTATATATACATGCATTTTACAATCGTCTTCGGTGTGAAATGGTTATGTTATGCGTATGTTTCTGTCTCCTTGTGAATTTACACTTTCCACTGATAAACTGTATGCCCAGCTTAACTCTAGAATCTTTCTGGGGCATAAAATCTTTCACGGTCAAGATAGAAGATATTGTGTTGACCTGAAACCATCCATCTGAAGAGACTACCTCTCTCAGACCCCCCCTTGTCGTGTGAGTTGCCAGGCCCAAGTCCCTAACCCATTTAGAGTAAAGCTCGGGAAAATGGTGATGTGAAGGTCTCGGAAGGGAAAGTATTTCCCTGTCTAAAAGATGAATAGATGAGATCCCCTCGAAGGAAACCAAGGGCTATCATGATCGTTGGCCATGGGAAAGGGCGCGAGAGTTAACCCTTGATCCCATCTGAACCGTGAGTTCGTAGTTCGTGCATCAGGGGAATCGCGGGTTGGTGTGAATGAAATCTCTGAAACCCAAAGTCATGAAATGATCTGGACCGTAGATCTAAGGATCTTTCAGGACCCACCTCGACCATCGGATCTACGAGATTCGGAGTTCGCGCATCAGGAGAATCACGCGGCGGTGCGACTGAAACCTCCAAAAGCCGAAGTTGCGAAATGATCTGGACCGTAGATCTAAGGATATTTCGAGACCCACCTCGACCGTCAGATCTGCGAGATTCGGAGTTCGGGCATCGGGAGAATCGCGTGTTGGTGCGATTGAAACCTCCGAAACCCGAAGTCGCGAAATTATCTGGACCATAGATCTAAGGATCTTTCGGGACCCATATCAACCATCGGATCTATGAGTTCAAAGTTCGCGCATCGGGGAAATTGTGTGTTAGCACACCCAAGTCTTCCGAATCCCGAAGTCACGAAGTGACATGGACCATGGATCTATGGATCCTACGGGACTCCCCTCAGTTGTCCGATCCCTGAGATTGGAGTTCGCATTTCGGGAGGATTGTGAGTTAAAGCAGCCACGAAACCCGAATGCTGAAGTTTCCCTTAACCAATGGGTTACACGAGGATTATACTAGATGTTGGAAAGGTTGATGAATGAACTTTCCTTCTCGGGGTAGGACCTTAGAGATTGTGCGATTGAGATGAAAATCCATGTAGACCTCGCACAGTCCTCAACTAGAAGCACACTGAAGAAATCGGGAAGTCGTGGGATATAAACCTAGAGTCGATTTAGCACCTGGTAGTAATCGCTAGAACGTTGCGGGTTCCTTTAAAGGGAAGAGTCATTTCGGAGAGATGATTTGAGATGAGATAGTTGAGGAAGAACAAAAACGAAACTTATTATGCCCCACCCTACTTTAGAAGAGAATTTAGGGATTGGGTGTGTTACAAATTGGTATCAGAGCATGGTTACAGCACTTGGCCTATTTGGGCTCATGGACGAGTTGCGTAAAAACCACATTAAAAGGGTTTAAAAAGGGGACACCCTACCTTACTTTCTTCCTAAAAAGTCTGGTTGAGTCCTTATTGTAGAAAATAATGAAAGCTTATTGTTGTGTGTGTATGTATTTAGGAAATATGAATTATGTGTTAGTTATGAACTAATATAATGTTAGATAATAGCAAGTGTTTTTTCTACACTCAAGCGGTCAATCAACCGTGGGAAATTGCAATCATATAGAATGATGACACACCACGAAGTGGGGGATGGCTCCCACAATAGAGACAAAGAGTCCTATGAGAGGAGGGCGGTAGAGACCCCTCTAGATTTGGCTGATACTGTGAGGAGTCTTGTGGTCGAATTACAGAGCTGCAAGGCCGACAACGAGAGACTAATAAAAGAGAAAGAGAAGCAAACGAAAATTAATGCAGTCTTGTTGCAGAGTTTATCTGACATACAAAGAAAATTGCAGCATGGACCTGACACCAATCATGTGGACCAGCGACAGACAAAGAGGAGTCGAAGTCCACCTGAGATATGGAAACGTGGTCCTTTAAGTGGCCACACTGGGAGGAGTACCTCGAGAAAGGTCCAACCTGGAGATAGGGGACAAGCATCGGATGAATCCTCTGGAAAGGAAAATGGCGACTCAGAGGGATCTTCTAGTAGCAGAACTATTTCACCTTCTCAAAGAAAAAGGAAGAAACAAAATCATTCCAAAATTCATAATCCCAAAGAATTCAGGAAGGCCAAACCACCCTCTTTCGACAGTGAGATTGAGAAAGGAGAAGAGGCAGAGGTCTGGCTACTTGGACTAAAGAAGTGCTTTAGAGTCCATGATTTCTCGGAAAACTTGAAGGCTCGAGTAGCCACTTTCAACCTGAATGGAAAGGCTTCCATTTGGTGGGAAGACCTTAAGAATGTGAAAGGAATCCATGAAGAGGACCTATCTTGGAAACAGTTTGAGAAACACTTCAAAAAGAAGTATCTGTCGGAAAAATATTTCGATGAGAAGACTAAAGAGTTCAATGAACTCAAGTTGGGACAACTCACCATAGAGGAATATGTTAGTAGATTCTTTGAGTTGTTGAGGTATGTACCCTACATAAAAAAGGAAAAGGAAAAGGTGCAATGATTTATCAGTGGGTTACCTAAGGACTATCAGAACATAATTGAGTTTGACGAGCCAAAGACCCTAGAAGACACTATCTGGAAGGCAAGATATCGTTATGAACAGTTTGGGTTTCAGACAAAACCTCGTGAGGGATGGAAGCAGAAGAATAGTTCGAGGTTCCAGAAAAGGGGGTTTAAATCCCCAAGATTTAAAAACTATAAGAAGGATTCAAGGATGAGCTTCCCTACCCGAACTGTACACCAGCAGAATTTCCCCTCCCGGAGCAGAAATAAACCTTCTAGATCAACCCTAGGAAAGACTGATAACCCAAAGAAAGAACCCTTGAAATGTTGGGGTTATGGAGAAGAACATATACTGAGGGATTTTATGCACAGACAATAGAACAGTAGGAGAATTTACAACATCCAAGAAGCTACCACCATCAATGATGTGGCCATGAGTATGCCACGAATTTATGCAGTCGTGGATAATAAACAAGCCGACCACCAAGCTTCAGTGGTGGAGATGGAAGGTATGATCGCCAACCATCTAGTATCTATTTTAATTGACCTTGGTTCTAATCTGAGTTATGTGGCCCCTCAGACCGTTGATAAGTGTAAATTGCAGCCACATAAACATGTTAAGCCATGGTTGGTACAGTTAGCCACTGGCACCAAAAGAAAAATCGCAGAGGTCATACCATCTTGCCAATTCACAGTAGACGGATTGCCCACCCAAGCTACCCTTAATATACTTCCCCTAGGATCGTATGACCTGTTGATTGGTATAGACTGGCTAGTTGCATATAAAACTAAGTTGGATTGTTACCATAAAACCTTAGAATGTGTAAATGAAGAAAGGAGAAAGATAACCCTCCAAGGGATCTAGAAACCTATCTCGGTGAGACGAATATCAGCCCTTCAAATGAAGAAGTGTTGCAGAAAGGAATGTCCTCTATATGCTATACAAGTGTCAGAATCTGTTGAGAATGGCAGGCCAAGCCTAGAAGACCATCCCATACTAAGAGACTATAGAGATTTGTTTCCAAAAGAGGTATCAGGTCTACCTCCGAGAAGGGACATTGACTTCTCAATACAACTTGCACCAGGAGTAGTGCCAGTATCTAGGACACCCTATAGTATGAGTACACCCAAGATAGTTGAGCTCAAACTACAACTAAAGGAAATGATGGACAAAGGCTACATCTGGCCCAGCGTGTCTCCATGGGGAGCACCAGTCCTATTTGTGAATAAGAAAGATGGTACACTCCAACTGTGCATAGATTATAGACAACTCAATAAGGTAAACATAAAGAACAAATACCCCTTACCCAAAATCAATGATTTGTTCGATCAATTGGGGGGTGCTTCCATTTTCTCAAAGATTGACTTGAGATCTGGGTACCATCAAGTCTAAATCAAGGATGAAGACATCCACAAAACCGCCTTCAGGACAAGATATGGTCACTATGAATTTGTGGTAGTACCATTTGGATTAACCAATGCCCCTGCCACTTTTATGTGCTTGATGAAAAATGTACTCAGCAAATTTCTAGACAAATTTGTATTGGTTTTTATTGATGACATCTTAATCTACTCCAAGAATAGAGAGGAGCAAGAAGAACATCTTAGAATTGTACTTCAAGTGCTAAGAGAGCATCAGCTCTATGCTAAGTTTAGCAAGTGTGACTTTTTCCAGAAGCAAATACATTACTTGGGCCATGTCATATCTAAAGAAGGGGTAGCAGTAGACCCTGACAAGATCAGATCTATCATGGAATGGCCTACCCCAAAGGATATTTCAGATATCATATCCTTTATGGGCTTAGCAGGATATTATAGGAGACTTATAAAAGGATTTTCCAAGGTTGGTTGTCCAATCACTGCCCTCCAGAAAAAAGGGGTTAAATTCATTTGGACACCGCAATGTGAAGAAAGGTTTCAGACACTAAAACACCTTCTAACCCATGCACCCGTGCTAAAGATCGCCAACCCCGATAATGAATTCCTCATGTGTACAAATGTCTGCAAGGAAGGACTCGGAGGAGTCCTTAAGCGAGAAGGAAGTGTAGTTTGCTATGAATCCTGAAAATTGAATGATCATGAAGTCAACTATGTGACCCATGATATAGAGTTGGCCGCCATAGTGAACGCTTTGAAAATGTGGAGGCATTACCTCCTGGGTAGGAAATTTGTGCTTATGATAGACCACTATGGATTGAGGCACCTATTTGACCAACCAAAACTCAATGCTAGACAAGCTAGGTGGATGGCCCTCCTTAGCGAGTTTGATTTCGAAATCAAACACATCAAAGGAAAGGAAAATAGGGTGGTCGATGCCCTTGGCAGAAGTATGAAAACAATTCACCTGGCAGTGGTGAGCACCTACGAAACGAATGTCAGGGAAAGAGTCAGGGATGCACAAGAAACAGACGCATCCTTCAAGACTGTGGCATCGTACCTGGAGCAAAAGTCCGCAAGACTAAAGTATGAAGGCTACCAGATGTCGAACGAAGGTTTGATGACTTACCGAAACAGGTTGTATATTCCAAGTTGTGATGACTTGAAGAGGTTCATAATGGACGAATTGCATAAGAGACCATACACCGTCCATCTGGGCTATCATAAGATGGTCACGACCACTAGGAAACAATTCTATTGTCTTGGTTTGAAGAAGGACATAGCTGAGTATTTAGCTAAATGTCTAGAATGCCAGCAAGTTAAGGTAGAACACCAGTACCCAGCAGGATTATTGCAACCTCTACCAATTCCGGAATGGAAAAGGGAGACCATCTCCATGGCTTTCATCACCAGATTACCAACATCGACTAGGTAGAATGACTCCATCATGGTAGTGGTGGAAAAATTGAGCAAGTCCGCTCATTTCGTTCCCGTCAAATCGACTTGCAAGGCAATAGATATTTCCAACGTATTCATGAAGGAGATATTTAGACTACATGGAATGCCTAAGGAGATCGTGTCTGACAGAGACACAAAGTTTACTTCAAACTTTTGGAAATCCTTGATGGCTAGTATGGAGACCAAATTATTGTTTAGCACAGCCTATCATCCTCAAACCGATGGACAGACGGAAAGAGTGAACCAAATATTAGAAGACATGCTAAGGATGCATGTAATGCATCAACCTAAAAAGTGGGAACACTACTTGCCACTAGTGGAATTTTCCTACAACAACGGCCACCAAGAATTACTAAAGATGAGCCTTTTCAAAGTCCTCTATGGTAGGTCGTGCAACACTCCAGTTAGCTAGATAAATCTCGTGAACAGAATTACAATTGGACCCAACATGTTGAAAGAAATGGAACAACAAGTGATTCAAATAAAGAAAAATCTAAAAATCGCTCAGGATAGACAGAAAAGTTATGCCGACGGAAAGAGAACCCCAAGAGAATTCAAGACAGGAGACCACGTCTATCTTAGGGTTAGGCCCAAGAAGAGTTCCCTGAGGATGGGATCTTGTGCCAAGTTGGCACCTCGGTATTGTGGACTCTTTGAAATTCTAGATAGAGTGGGACCCGTAGCCTATAGGCTAGCACTCCTTCCCACAGTAAAAGCACATAATGTTTTCCATGTGTCATTATTGAAGAAATGTGTACATGATTCTAATCATATAATTGATTGGTCTGTGATCCAGGTGGAACCGGAGGGAGAATTCATGCCAGAACCTCAATGCATACTAGACAAGAAGGAAATCCCACTTAGGAACCGAACCATTGCATAGGTCAAGGTGCAGTGGAAACACTTTGGTCTAAATGAGGCCACATGGGAAATGGAGAATGCCCTGAGACAGGCATATCCATTTTTGTTCACTTCTGTACATATAGGACATGTTAATAGATAGAACATTGAGGACGATGTTCCTTTAAGGGGGAGGGAATTACCTTGTTTCCCCCAGTTTGTAAATATAACTATAAATGGCCAAGAGACTATGGCAAACTTTATATATGTGAATATTGATTCAATGGACCTTTGTTTGAAATGTGTTAGCACTAAAAGTCACATTGAGGATGATGTTCCTTTAAGGGGGAGGGAATTGTAACACCCTGTTTCCTCCAATTTGTAAATATAACTATAAATGGCCAAGAGACTATGCCAAACTTTATATATGTGAATATTGATTCAATGGACCTTTGTTTGAAAGGTGTTAGCACTTAAAGTCACACTTTGACTGCTAAAGTGTAAGCTCAGCACCCATCAGAATGTAAAATATAACTTTGGTTTTGAATAGGTGGATCAACAATATGGATAAAGAAAGAGAGAGGGAAACAAACTGCAGATCAGTAGGCTACACCAATGGGCAATGGAGTCACAAACATCCCACTCATTGAAGGCACAAAAGTTGCTCAACAGAAAACAAGATTATATGTTGATAAGTGGAAGAATGAAGAAGGAAAACATAATATAGAATGTTCTCTAAACAAAGATCCTCTCAATTTAATGAATCAACATATACTTGAATATAAACAATGACTGATGGGCAAAATACAACAGATCCTCTGTTGCTTAGGGATCCATAAATCATTGACAGCCTTTGATCCTCAAATATGCAATATATTCAAATAAGAAGAAATATAAAAGAAGAGTTACAATATGAAATCACGGCTCTCATGAGTCTCCAATAGCAGTAATGCTTACAATCAAAAAATGTCCACAGGCTTACAAATGAACACACACAGGAAAACTGCCTACTCCTACTCTCTCTAGCCTCTCTTGGCTCATCCCTCCTTATCCAAGAGATATTTCCTTCTTTAAATATAGAATAGAATCCAAATGAACTAAGGAGGTTGAATCCCATCTCCTCCATTGGATTCTAAGCCTTGGAGATAGGTGGCAACAATCAAAGAGACAACAATCCAACAAACTGCTAATTTTCAGGAATTTGTTGGAAGTCATTAATGAAACGTCTCCACCTCATTGCATGAGGCCTTTGCTGGAACTAAATCTTAGGTGCAGGTGTCCCTTGACATCTAACTGATCCTTGAGAAGTCATTCGAACTCTCCTTGACATGTGGCAACCTCCCAACAAGGTGAATATCAAAACTGTGACCGCTACAGGAAATTAGGTAGCGTTGTTGTAACAGAGTAGGTAGCGCCACTTATACATCTTATATCTCTCAAACCATAACACATTTTTAAAACCTGAGCGAGGTTTTTGTTATTTGGCATGTTATGAACAAAAACCTCCTCCAGTTTTCAAAAATACCTTTTCAATTGTTCAAAATCCAAGTTTCAAGTTAGTGACTAAAAACCAGTAAAATAACTCTGCACAATTCATTTTCTGCCAGAAATATTAGGTAGCGCCACTTACATTGCGTCTGTGTGCAGATTAGGTAGCATTGCCAAACACACTGCGCCTTCAATATTGAAAGTGTGCAGAGCAATTTGTAGTCTTTCATGATGACAAAACCATTTTAATCAAGTGCCTTGACTATACAATGGATAGTGCCTTTTACCATTGGGAAAACTAGCACTTAGCAAAAACTCAAAATCCATATAGGCACCTTAACCAATCTTGTGCTAACACAGGCTCCATGGGGGATAGAGTCCTCCCTGTGAGGCTCTAAGAACTCTTGTAGTTTCAGTGCCTTATCCTTTGGGCTTGTGGAGTCATGCTCTCAACCTTTAACCTCTGCAATCTGCTTTGATCTATGAACTTCATTTGAAGCTAAATGAAAATGAAAACTGAAACTGAAAAAAATGATGAAAACGATGTTTGTTCAACAATCTTATTGCACATACCTACTTTTGATGGAGCTTATTTATGTACAAAACTTTGGGTACAAGTGGAATAAGGATTGACGTAGGTAGTTGTTGATCCACTGATGACTATTGATTTACTTCTGGCTGTGTATAAACGATCTCTTCATGTGCCTCAACTAAGGGTTGCTCCTGGTCAAATCTTTGGGTTATGTCTTCTGTGACAAGGCCAACCTCTGCATCATACTCCATGTCTTCATAGTGATCAAATATAGGATAATCTTGCTTCTCATAATCTCTAGAATATTCATCAAAAACAGGCTGCCCTTCATACCTATGATCGACCTCTAAAATAGTAGTTTCATCAAGAATATAATTGTTAAAAATATCCATTTCAGGAACAACAGTAATTGTTGCTTCTAGTTGTTCATATACATGATTTTCATCTGAAACAAAGTTATGAATGTTGTCCTCTCTGAATACAGGAGTATTCATTATGCTTTCATTTGGACAGTGAAATAAATCATTTTTATCTTTATATTCAGCAGAGCAATCTAACAAATCTTGAGCACATTCTACATATCCCTCACAACAGTTATGACAAATACTCTCAGAGGGATAAAACCTTTTGCAATGTTCATTGAATACTCTGTGGAAATCCTTCAAGGATGAAATGTTGGAAGGGGGTAATGAGAAATACCATTTACGTGCATCCCTATCCAATGAATACATGAACATTTTCATCAATATATCTTCATGATGGATGTCAAGATGTTGCATCAAATTATGAAATTCATGAACATGATCAACAAGGTTGTCATCCTTACCTTCATAAAATATGGGCAACAGATCTTGCCATTCATCAATAAGAGGCACAGGTTGTGGATAATCCTCTATAGCTGAGAAATTGTGTGGGGCAAACTTCTTGTCCAGGATAGCTTTCATAGCCATTTAATTGGTCTCATTCCAGTGGAGTCACCAACATATTCTGAAAAATGGAGTCGCCATGGTGAATGTGTAGTCTTGAAGGTGTCCAACTTCAGTCACCATCTAAAGCTGGAGTTGTGCAATGTCGTTCTTCCCGGGGAGCTTTTCAATATGCTCAAATCCATCCCCGGCAACGGCGCCAAGAATGTTAGCACTGAAAGTCACACTTTGACTGCTAAAGTGTAAGCTCGACACCCATCAGAATGTAAATATATAACTTTGGTTTTGAATAGGTGGATCAACAAGATGGATAAAGAAAGAGAGAGGGAAACAAACTACAGATCAGTAGGATACACCAATGAGCAATGGAGTCACAAACATCCCACTCATCGAAGGCACAAAAGCTGCTCAACAGAAAACAAGATTATATGCTGATAGGTGGAAGAATGAAGAAGTAAAACATAAGATAGAATGTTCACTAAACAAAGATCCTCTCAATTTAATTAATCAACAGATACTTGAATATAAACAATGATTGATGGGCAAAGTACAACAGATCCTATGTTGCTTAGGGATCCATAAATCATTGACAGCCTTTGATTTTCAAATCTGAAATATATTCAAATAAGAAGAAATATAAAAGAAGAGTTACAATCTGAAATCACAACTCTCGTGAGTCTCCAATAGAAGTAATGCTTATAATCAAAAAATTCCCACAGGGTTACAAATGAACACACACAGGAAAACTGCCTACTCCTACTCTCTCTAGCCTCTCTTGGCTCATCCCTCCTTCTCCAAGAGATATTTCCTTCTTTAAATAGACAATA
>ML832637.1:121775-132848 GCA_009831015.1 Picea engelmannii
TTTCCCAATGCAACAATTTTATATCTCCAATGCAACAAGTGATGACTAGTGCCTTTAATGATTGGGTTAATGGAGTCAAGAAAAGAATAAACTAGAGGTACTACCTCCTTGGGGGTGTAAATCCTCTTATTCCGCAAGGCAAGTATCCCTAGCTAGGGTTTAGACTAAGAGGGTGTATGCACTTATACTTCTCCTAGAAAACCCTTGTTAACTAAAAAAGACTTAAGCAAAATTATGATGGAGACTATGGTGGGGGTGTATGCCCTTATTCTTCCCACCTAGATCTAGCAACAATCAACCTTGACTTGAAACACAAATGATAATACAAAGCATATTTTTCTTACCAATTCAAGAAAAGATGTTAAGATAAACCACCACAATAGTAAAAGAAAAGCCTTCCAAGGATAGTGCATCACTTCCACCAACCATTAACCAAGAAAGATAGCCATACACAAGAGCACAAGAGAGAAATAGCCAAAGATAGCGAAAATTTCAGTCCAAGGCCTCTCCAAATGGGAGAGATATGTTTAAAAATGAGATCTTATGATCTCTATTTATACAAAGTGTCACGAAGATAGTCTGTCCACATAATTTTAGGGTAAACCACAAGACTAGGGGTCAACAACCCTAATCTTGCCCCTTTACAAAAATAACATTAAACAATTCACTTAAAATCTACTTTTACACAAAAAAGAAACCCTAACTTAAGGTGACATCACCCCTTTAGGGGACGTTTTGACACTAGGAGCAAGTCGTTGGTGTTGGAGAAGTGTAGTTAAGCTTCCCAAAGCCACATGTCAATCATCCAAGTCATTTATTCATGGTCAAAGCCTCATTCTCCTCAAAACGTCCTTGTGTCAATGAATAACAACCTCACCACCAAAACCTAGCCCTCCTAGATGATGTCATGCCTCCAAAGGTGACGTTTTGCCTCTCCTAGGAAAAATGTTTGGCATGTGAGGGATACGTTATGTCATCCACAATGTCTTCTAGGCCTCTGAAGGTATGTCTCTCTTATCCAACATGCGAGCCCTTGGCATTCACCTATGGGCTTCAAGCTCCATGGAAGCCCAAGCTAGGCTTATTCCTCCAAAATTGTCCACCAACTAGGTCCTGCAAAGACAAATAAGCACACCCTCCAAGTATCTCAAGTCAAAATATCATGATAAGTAAATCAAGTCAATAAATGAGCCACCTAAGCATGTGCATCAAAGATTACCCTGCCAAACAATTAAGTCCTCAAAGACATTATGCAACTTGCCAAGATTGGATATGGGAGGGTTGACGAGGTGTCATATTGGGTAGATCTTGCCCTAGGTCAAGGAGTGTTTCCAAGAGATCCCTCTCTAATCCATGTAAAGTGGATGAAGTGGTTAAGGATCAAGACTCAATGGGCATGGGGTTCATGACATACAAGGGGTTGTAGTGTCTCATTCATGGGTGCCTTTGTAGAGGGTGTGTGGCACCTTCGTTTGCAATGCAATGTTTCCAAGCCCATCGTTTTACCATTCTTTGTTTCTTTGATAATTTAAGGACAAGTTGAAGGCCATGTCCTAGCGTGGTGCCTAGATAATGACAATGTCACTCACAAATACCTAGCGGAAATGAGAAGGTTGGCTCGTGATGAGACCCCCTTTCTCTCATCCATGCAACTGAGAGCCATTACCCTAGCTTGGTGACCAGATGATGGTAATGTCATACCACTAGATATCCATGATCATGATAGGTCGGCTCATGATGAGACCTCCTATCCTCCAACTAACCTTTTAAGCATTCATAATCACCATTCTCGTGGGTCCCCCTTTTCTTACAGATAATCATTTAATTTCTTTCTTGGGTGATCCATGGGCGAAGCATTTGGAAGGTTTATAAACAAGATTTTATCTTTTACCCAACAACAATCCCTCTGGGCCCTCAACCCCTTCTTCCCATAGAATGAGGGACAACCCCTTCTTGGGTCAATACACCCTAAAATCCCAAGAGATAAGGAAATGGGGGGTTTTAAGTGATGAAAAGTGGTAAGTATGATCGAGAATGGTACGATGGCTTTTCAAGGGAGTTCCTAGTAGCAAACCCATCCCGAGGAAAGACCACTTACTAGGGAACAATGCCAACCACCAAGGTGAAACAAGGCAAAGGGCATAATTTCCAAGCATATGTCATGAAATCTAAAGCAGTCTAAGACACAACATACTCAAATGCCTCAAATATTGAAATGACACTCACCATAATGCCTGACCTGTACCTCATGGAGAAAGTCCTAGTGCCTCTTAGAATCCAACTAGTGTGGTGGATGCCATCTGAAAATATATGACCTCTATGGTGGTGAGAAGGGTCTCCATCTGTGCAAATGGATATTGTTGGTCATGTAGTCCCTCGACACTCCCTATCTGCAACCTGAGGGCCTCAAGACATAATCTCCTTAGTTATCCCACAAAATGGGGATAAGAATGGTTCACTATGGTTAACATAGTTGCATATGGTTGTTCATGCTTGATGCTCTCCAACTAATCGACCATTGATTCCTTACATAACCTCCACCAACAAATATTGTTGATATGGTTGACCATACTTGATTATATGTGTCCACGATTGAATTTATCCCTATTATATCATTAATTGGAGTTGCTAACCTACGGACCCCCTAACTCAATAATGATAGTTGAGCATGGTTGACATTGGTTGACTATGGTTGAAATTGGTTGACAAGGGTTGTGTATGGTTGTCCACGGTTGATGCTACCCCATTAATTGACCACTATCCTCTAACATAATGTTAAAAATTACGGTTTACTATAATTTGACTTTAGTCGACCATGGTTGACTATAGGAGTCCATAGTTGAATTTATCTGTAATATCTCAATGATTGAAAATATCGACTCACTAACCCCCCAACCCCCAACCCAATAATGATGGTTGACTATGGTTGATACTAGTTGACCTTGGTTAACCATGTATACATATGGTTGTCCATGGTTGATGCCACCCCACTAATTGACCACTGACCCCTAACATAATGTCCACTAACAAATATGGTTAACCATGGTTGACTATAAGTTTCCATGCAGATTGAATGGAGCATTTTTATTTCAATAGATGACACTATTCACCCACTAACCTCCTAAACCCTAACCTTGTAATAATAGTTATTAGTTAACTATGAATGGTTGTGGTTAATCTTGGTTTCACATGGTTGACTATAAGTGTCCATGGTTGAATGTAGTCTTGTTATGTCAATGGTTGATGCTACTAAACCATTATATCCTAACCCCTAATAAAAAATAATGGTTTACCATGGTTGATGTAGGTTGACCATGGTTGCATACATTTGTCCTTTGTTGATGATACCCCTACTAATTGATCACTAATTCTTGACATAATGTCCACTAACAAATATGGTTGACCAAGGTTGACTACAAGAGTCCACAATTGAATGTATCCCTATTATCTCAATGGTTGACACTACTAACTTGATAACCCTCTAACCCTTAACCCAGTAACAATGGTTGCTCTTGGTTGAACATGGTCGTCCATGGTTGATCCTACCCCATTAATCAACCTCTAACACCTCTAAACCTAGGCTGATATAATGTCCACAACAAATATTTATGACTTTAGGAGTTCATAGTTAAATGTATCCCTCTTATCTCAATGGTTGATGTTAATAACTCACTAACCCCCTAGCCCTTAATCCAATAACAATGGTTGATTATGGTTGAAAATGGTTGATCATGGTTGCATATGTTGGCCCATGGTTAATGCTATACCACTAACCAACCACTAATATTTAATGTAATGTCAAATAAAAATATGGTTGACCATAGTTGAATATAGACACCATGGTTTAATGTAGCCCCAATATGTAATGGTTGACACTATTGACACACTAACCCCCTGAACCTTAACCCGATAACATAGGTTTATGTCATTATAGCTATATAGCTTTAATGTCACATAGATGGAAACCATTATACAAAAGCAACCTAAAAAAGGCACGAGACTAAAACTATTGGCGATGTTAGTACTAGATTGAGGGAGGATATTATCACATAAATGTGAGGACTTGGACACAAGGGATTAGGTGGTTTGAGTGACTTAGGTTAGTGGCTTAGGTGGCTTAGGTTCATAAACACAATAGTTGACATGTGCATGGTGTATAGGTGAGTGGGTTTGGTGTGTGCATTAAGTGCTTGGGTTAGGTGTGTGGTTGGTTAAGGGTTAATGGTCAATGGCTAATTAGTGGTTAGTGGTTTGGATTTAGGGGTTATTGTTTTAGTGTGTTAGATGATTAGTCATGAGTTAGTGGGTTTGGGGTTTAGTGGGTTAGTGGTTAGTGGGATAAGGGTTAGGGGGTTAGAGGTTGATTGGTTAGTGACTATTTATGTATTAGCGTTAGACTTTGTTAGTGGGTTAGGGGTTAGGACAAGTTTTTGGGTTAGTGGGATATGGGTTATGTGGTTAAGGGTTAGTGGATGGTTAGGGGTTAAAGGTATATGAGTTAAGAGGGTTATGGGTTAGTTGGTTAGTGTCTAGTTAGGAGTTAGGGGTTTGTGGTTATATGAATATGGGAGAAGAGAGGAGAAATGTGTCCCCACACTTAACAATAATCTTCTATCAGGTAACTATAAATCACAACCACATATGATGAGTCCATTTGTCCAATTGACTCACGTTATGGGCTTGCTCGTTGTAGCACTAATGCCAAGAAAAATGCTCAATTGGAGTGATTATAAAATGTTACTTTGTTAGAAGACATTGTTGATCTAGAGTGGGTTCAACATACTGATTATAGTTTCCAACAAGCATTGCAAAACTGTGAAGGCATTATACTATAAACCAATTTTAAGGTTGTCATCATAGTTTAGAAATAAATTCTCGTTCATTAGGGAGAATACTGAGGAATTTAAGGAAGGATGATAAAAAAGTTAAAAGAAATAAAATTGGTAATGTTAAATGGTCACATATAGGAGATCAATGATTGAGCCTCCTTCATGGATTGAGGATATAAAAAATGGACAACAATAGGGTCGTTGCATAAAGAATCAATAAGGGAAATGGAGGGATGTGCAATCGTCCACCTTTATAACAACGCATAGAGGCAAGATAAGGGAGTATTCAAACTTGCACATGCTTCATGATAGAGTTAGGTTGTGTTTGATGTACTATTATAATTACCAACAAGCATTGCAAAATGGTGAGCAAGTTCCAACTTAATCCCTCTTTGAGGATGTCATCATAGTCTAAGCATTGAAAATCCTCATTCTTCAGGGTGAGTAGTGAGGATTATAAAGAAGTTAGGGGGGTCGTGGGTTAATGGATTAGGGGTTAGTTAGATGTGTTGGGTTAGGAGTTAGTGTGATAGAGTTTAGGTGGTATGGGTCAGTGGGTTAGTGTTTGGTCAAGGGTTAGTGGTTTGTGGCTAGTGGGATACGAGGTTGTCCATCTCAACACCTATGCCAAGTAGAATAATCAATTTGATAGATGAAAAGATTTGAGTATTCTAACAACATGTGAAAAGTGAGCAAGTAACAATTAGAGGATGACCCAATCTTGAATGTGCAACTTGAAAACTGGATCGAAAAGCATGGTCATAATCCTCAAAGCGACATCCCAAGAGATGAGATTAAGTCCACTACAACCAAAAAAGAAAATGCAGAGTTTTATTTTTAAAAAATAAAGCTATTAAATGAGTAATACTATGCACTTGTTACTAAGAAAAATAAATTGAATTCCCCCCTTCTCTTCATTTGTACACCTCATTAAACATAACAAAGATGGGAAGCCAAGAAATAACTTAACCCTCATGAATCTCTATTTTTTTAATGTATATAAACTAAATGGCATAAACATAGAAACTAATAATATCTCAGATTCCTTACACTCATCTTGGGATATGCAGGATTTCCAAGTGCTTTGTACTCACCCAAAGAAAAATCTATTCTGTTGTACATTTGGATGCCCTTCAATGCAAACAAAGGCAAAGAAAAACATTGGGTTGTAAATATTAAACTAATAGAAGTTCTATGTTTAAGGTTGGAAATGTTGTCTCCTACAATGCCTTGATCACAAGATATTACCAATTTACCATTAAGGAATATTAGAACACACATACCATGTGGTTGACAAAATACCTCAATATGACCTTGTTTCATGAACTATAATTCTCACAGGATATTCTCAGAACGATAGGACGCATGAACTTCAAACAATGTTCAATAACACGCTCAAGGTGTAATATTGTCTTATGGAATGATATGATTAGGGGTTTCATATAGAATGGTAGAATTGAGGAGGCTCTCAAACTATTTCACAAAATGCCTGAATGAAATATGGTCTATTGGACTATAATGATAATTGTATTTGGGATCAAGGGGAAATAGTTTATGCATGTCATTGTTTGATAGAATGCCTCAATAAGATTTGGTTTCATGGAATGGCATGATCATCGTTTATATTAAGAATGGTAGAATGGAGGATAGAAATGACGTGCTTGACAAAATGCTTAAACATAATACTTGTCTCTCTTGCATATGCATTTTCTTCCTTGATTGCTAGTGTTCATAACTTTTCCACATTTAATGGAGCATTATTATTTTGTCTTCATTCTCGATGTTGTATGGGATTGGAAAATCAAACTTATGGCTTTGATGAACCCATTTCAAGGGTCAATCCTGACTTCTTGAATCGAGGTATTGAAACTTTCAAAGCCTATTTTGGGCATTAAATGGAATTTTTAAATACCAAACTTCGCAAACTTGCAAACAATATTCCAAAGAGCACCTCAATGAGAGTTTGTATGAAGGAGTTATGCCTCTCACAAGTTGAGTTATGATTTAACTATCACAACACCAATTGAATGCCATGTAAACTCACATTATTCACATATGTGGATCTAGTCACCTATGGATTTTTAAGAATATTCTAGAGGGTCAAAAACATTAACCCTAATTGGGAGTGGGGTAATGCAAAAACCCTAACACTATACCTAACCCTAAATACTATGAAGAGGCATTAGAACCTCAACCACTAGAAGACAAAGAGGTTCCATTCCCATCGTAATGATTTTATATTCCATAGAAAATAGTTACCAACTTAATGAGAACTATGACCTCAAAACGATAACTCTATCCCTAAAAACCCATATTTTTGTGTCAAAACACCAAAATCAACCCTCGAATAAAAAACTAGTGCTACTGGAATCACCCTTTTTTGTTCGAGGTTAAAATTACAACATCTTGTGAGCATGTTCTTAAATCCCTATAAAGTTGCAATTTAAAAATATTAAAATCAACTCTCAAATCAAAAAATGGTGCTCCCAGAATCACCCATGTTTTATTCTAGGGTGAAAATTACAACTTGTTTGAAATCGTGGCCTTGACAACCGATATCATTGCAAACATAAACCTTAAAATTGACCCCCAAAACAAATAAGGGTGCCCTAGTATCACCCCCTTTTTTCCAAGGTTAAAATTACAAATCATTTGAAACCATGGCCTTGAAAACTGGTACCATTCTGAACAAAAACCCTAAAATTGATCCTAGAATAAAAAAGTGGTGTTGTTAATAGCACCTCCTTTTTTAATTTTTGGTTAAAATTACAACTTATTTGATATAGTGGACTTGACAACTGATGCCACTATGAACAAACAAATTCAAAATCAACAATTAAATCAAAATGTGGTGTTTTTTGCAACTCCCCCCCCCCCTTTTTTTGTTGCCTAAATTAAAAAAACCAAGAAAAAATGATTATATATATAATAATAAATATAAAAATGAACATTTTAAATTAAAAAACAAAAAACAAAAATGATATTTTTATTAAAATAGAAAAATATAAATATAAATAAAGACTTAATTATTTAAAAAAAAAGAAAAATATTTATTTATAAAAAGCTAAATATCAAAGAATAATAAACAAATCAAAATTATCTAAAAAAATTAAAAGAATATTAAAATAAACTCATTAATATATATATATATATATATATATTTGGAGGATGGGGTCTACGATTTTTGCACTTCCCATTTCTCTCCTTGCGGTCCTGCATTTCCCGTACTACCTAGACTTGCGATCTAGTGTTTACAAAAGGGGGGCTATCCTCTGCAGCCATGCTAGAGGATCTCGTCAACTATTCTACAGATCCCCTCATTGGGTAAAATATTTAGACATCGTTGCCTTTCTCTTCTCGGTCTCACCCCCTTTCCTCTGACTTTACCTCCCCCCTCTCCCCTCCTTGTCATCTCATTATGAAATCTCCCCCTCGTCCCCTCGACAATCTGATGGCCCCAAATCAGATCAAACCCTCACATTGAATCCTTGTATTCCCCTCACGGTGACACCTCACCTTCCCTCCTATCCTCCCTTCTCATTGTTTTCTCCTCCACCATAGGTCAATCCCTCAAAGGATCTTCCCCATTATGATTCTGACCTACTATGTACCCTAACTGATACTCCTAAGCTTGGAGAAGAAGACTCATTGCCCGAGGCCCACTCTGGATTCATTGGAAATTTTTTGGATTAGAAGTTTATGCGCGAAAGAGAGACTCCCCACTGTGCAACCTCAACCACCTCAATGACAACTTCGACCTCTCAGAATTCTTTGGCCATGGATCTACCTTGCTCCAGTCGTAAATGTGTGAAGCAGAAGGTTGAAGAGGCCAACCTGGTCCTAAGAGAAGACATTCATCTCACCAAAATCACTCACATGGAAGAAGCAACACTCATGGGAATATTTGCAAGCAAGAGAATGACTGCAAAAGTTCTCAAGCGATGGACCTGGGATCAATTCATGCCCATCCCTGCAGGATACGAGCCAAAATATCTAAACCTCGCGAAGGGTTGGATAGCCTGGATCACACAATCTGTAAAAGATGCAAACAAAATTTTGCACTCCAGGTGGATATGGGGATACTAAGCCCTCTTTGTGAAGAAATGGTCAATGAATTTTGATGCCAATTCCAATCGGCTCGCGGTCACCCTGATCTAGGTCCGACTTACGGGTCTCCCCCTACATCTATGGTCAGAAGCGATCTTCAGGGAGATTGGAAATTTCCTTTGGTTCTTCTATGAGTATGAAAACTTCTATATCACCAGTGGCTATATGGGAATGGCACAAATCTTGGTGGGTCTAAAGATTGCATGAGGGCTCCTAGACTCCATCACAACCCAGATTGGAAAACACATGCTGCGAAAAAAAATGGATTATGAAAGGGTCATGTTTTGATGCGAGAATTGTCACTCCTACGATAATCTCTTTAAGGACTACACAAGGATCTCATGGAAAAAGTTTGGGTTGCCAAGAAATCTGAAAACTCCACACAAACTAGCCCGAGCAAAAAATCCCCAATTCCAAGCATATGGACCTCTTTAACAACAAAGGCAGGCACTTCAGGGAAGGATGCAGTTGGGTCTATCCAGGAGGTCCAAATCCGACCTTCTTCGCAACAACAAGTAGTCCTTTTGTCGGGTAAGTCAAACTCCTCCCCTCCTCCTTCTGATTTTTCATCTTTATCTTCACAAAATGATGGTCCTGCCCTTCTCACACCGGACCCTAGAACGTTGCCCTCAAACCGCCCCCCTCTCNCCTCTCCCCTCCTTGTCATCTCATTATGAAACCTCCCCCTCTTCCCCTCGACAATATGATGGCCCCAAATCAGATCAAACCCTCACATTGAATCCTTGTATTCCCCTCACGGCGACACCTCACCGTCCCTCCTATCCTCCCTTCTCATTGTTTTCTCCTCCACCATAGGTCAATCCCTCAAAGGATCTTCCCCATTATGATTCTGACCTACTATGTACCCTAACTAATACTCCTAAGCTTGGAGAAGAAGACTCATTGCCCGAGCCCCACTCTGGATTCATTGGAAATTTTTTGGATTAGTCGTTTATGCGCGAAAGAGAGACTCCCCACTGTGCAACCTCAACCACCTCAATGACAACTTCGACCTCTCAGAATTCTTTGGCCATGGATCTACCTTTCTCCAGCCGTAAATGTGTGAAGCGGAAGGTTGAAGAGGCCAACCTGGTCCTAAGAGAAGACATTCATCTCACCAAAATCACTCACATGGAAGAAGCAACACTCATGGGAATATTTGCAAGCAAGAGAATGACTACAGAAGTTCTCAAGCGATGGACCCAGGATCAATTCATGCCCATCCCTGCAGGATACGAGACAAAATATCTAAACCTCGTGAAGGGTTGGATAGCCTGGATCACACAATCTGTAAAAGACGCAAACAAAATTTTGCACTCCAGGTGGATATGGGGATACTAAGCCCTCTTTGTGAAGAAATGGTCAATGAATTTTGATGCCAATTCCAATTGGCTTGCGGTCACCCCGATCTAGGTCCGACTTACGGGTCTCCCCCTACATCTATGGTCAGAAGCGATCTTCAGGGAGATTGGAAATTTCCTTTGGTTCTTCTATGAGTATGAAAACTCCTATATCACCAGTGGCTATATGGGAATGGCACAAATCTTGGTGGGTCTAAAGATTGCATGAGGGCTCCTAGACTCCATCACAGCCCAGATTGGAAAACACATGCTGCGAAAAAAAATGGATTATGAAAGGGTCATGTTTTGATGTGAGAACTGTCACTCCTACGATAATCTCTTCAAGGACTACACAAGGAGCTCATGGAAAAAGTTTGGGTTGCCAAGAAATCTGAAAACTCCACACAATCTAGCCCGAGCAAAAAATCCCCAATTCCAAGCATATGGACCTCTTTAACAACAAAGGCAGACACTTCAGGGAAGGATGCAGTTGGGTCTAGCCAGGAGGTCCAAATCCGACCTTCTTCGCAACAACAAGTAGTCCTTTTGTCGGGTAAGTCAAACTCCTCCCTCCTCCTTCTGATTTTTCATCTTTATCTTCAAAAAATGATGGTCCTGCCCTTCTCACATCGGACCCTAGAACGTTGCCCTCAAACCGCCCCCCTCTCCTCTATCCCCTAGCCCTCTCCTCCCTCCCTCCCTCTTCCTCTCGGCCCACACCATCTCCCTCCTCTTCCCCCTCCTTTCCCTCTCCTTTTCCTCCCCTTGCCCCCCTTGCCTCCTCCCCTACCTCCCCC
>ML832638.1:0-29162 GCA_009831015.1 Picea engelmannii
GCAAGCTTGTTTAGTCTGTTTGGGATGATGTGAACATAACTTGAACATAACACTTGCATGAATCTTATGAAATAAGAGTTGGAAGAATTTATCATAGTTCATGGTGGTGTTGAGGTGTATGAGTGCCTTAGGCACATTGGTTGAGTCATGAGGTGACTTGATCATCGCAGCAGAGGTCCAAACGAAGAAGTGTTTTGGTAGAGGAAAGACAATTCATTCTAAGAGGTGGATGGAGGAAGCAATTGACCAAGGAGACTAATGACAAAAAACCGAGATGGGTCGGAATGCAGACTGGGTGGATTTGGTGATGTGCTCCTTCTCATGGTATGGGACATGGGATAGGTAGGGCGTTCTCAAGATGCTTATGGATGATGATACAACTCAGAGATCCAAGGATCATTGGTTGGAGTTAACGTAAGAATTGGTTCAGATGTGTTTTTGCATGGAAGTCTTTGGGTGACTCATTCCACTTGGATTCGTTTGCATAGTACATTGAGACATCTCTAAAGGATGTTGTGGATTTATGTAGATCGAAGGATCACACAAGTAGAAGGAAACAACGAACAAATGAAGAGTAGTGTGGAGGTGATTGTTGGATGTGCGAGACTTCTTCACTTGGAGAATTTAGTGGATAGGTGACGAAGACAATGGGAGGTTGACCGATGAAGCTAGGCTCATACTAGACTTGGGCAGACTTGTTAATGAAAACCAGGGTTCCATGAAGGGCACGGTTGCAGCAACGATGAGACAATCCTAGGCATCCTACAGTTTGTGGGATGGGTAAGGAGAGTGAATTCGGTTGGTCGCATGGGTGGTAGATGTGCGGTGATCTCCTTGAAGTTTTGAAGATATTGGATGTGAGATAGGTTGAGTGCAATGATGGAGGAAGGGACAACATATTTCATAGCAAGATTGATGAAGTTAACAAAGGAAGACTTCATTTTGGGGTAACATCACAACAAGGAGGGGCAAGGAGGTTTTTCGTTGGTGAGTTTTTGTATGAACGAGTTGAGTTGCAGACGAGATGATATCAACTCTACTTGGAGGTGTGCCATCGTGCACGTGATATGATGGTTGGAATGGCTAGCTGACTTATTTGGCACTTGGATGAACTAGTGCGTAGTGACATGGCGAAGGGGTCAGACTTTGGGAGCACAACGATTCATTTGTGAAACACTTGGTTGTTGTAGAGGAACTTCATGATGGTGTTGGATCAAGACAACAATGAAGGGAAAAGAGAAATCTTGCCTTGGTGTTTTTGGATTGATCACGTGATGTACGATGGAAAGAAATGACTATGAACAGTGTGGCAATGTACACTTTCACAGATTCATCACGAAGTTGGATTAGCTACCCAACTTGTTCAAGATGTGGAGGCGTGCAGTGTGCAAAGACATGATGAGATAGTTGGAGTATGGGCACAATAGTTCAACATGGGTTCAAAACTTAGACATTTTTTAGTCTTGTTGAGGTTGTGACAGAGGTTGATCGCAATAGGGTAGAGAGCAATCATCACGACAACGAAGGCAACTTGGACTACATTGGAGACAAAGTTGGGGAGAGGCAGTTTCGACGCACTTCGACTTTGGGAAGTGAGGATAGTTGCATGATGTTACGAATGATTGCGGGTGTAGTGGAAAGTTGGGGTTTCACTGGAAACTTGAAATTTTCACTCAGTTTGAATTTGGGCTTTCTATTTCGACATGAAACTTGGGGTTTCCAGTAGTAGCAGCGATGGAGGTATGAATTTGGTAAGAGTTGAAGATTGCAAATTTTGGATGTTGTCGAGACGACAAAAAATTCGAGTGGGGGAGGGTGTAACACCTCCGCACTTGAATTTTGAATCGAATGCATGTGCCCCTCCACCGCAGACTTAGATGGATGAGCTATGATGGAGAGCGCTCAGTTCAAACAAAGGACTTGATATATTATGGAGTTGTGTTCATTGGGTGTGTGTTGTGCCAAGGAGCGACTCCACAATCGGTTTCTTGACGAAGACGAAACGAAAGGTGGGCGACCCATGGAAGCTTGGGTGCCCAATTGAAGAGATAGGTTGGCCAAGCAAGGAAGAGTGCCCAAGACATGTGGCGGACGCTTTGCGAAATGATTGGGTGAATGGATGGAAAAAGGCACAAGTTGGGAACCCATAACCGAAAGGTGGTGAATTGGCTGGGTTAGAGCACACGCTTGGAAGGGGTGTGCACCCTTTGGAAAGTCAGCCCAAAAATGAAGAGTTGCATCAATTGGAAAGAGTCATGTCGGTTGGAACAGACATTCCCCTTGACCAAAGGAGCGCTCTTCTATATACTGGAAAGGTGAAACCAAATGAAGGAAAACAAGTTGGATTTGGAGACACTTCTTCATAATTGCAGATTGAGGATTCTAAGGCAATGACCAAGGAAGGAGGGCGAGATCCCCCCAAGGAGCCAAGTAGACCCTTGAGAGTAAGTTGAGCTGCCTTGGGGAGGAAGAATGATAGGTTTGGGAAAGACTTTCTCAAAGGAAGTTGGTGGAAAAATTGAACTATGGTGAAGAAGGAAGGGTCGCTCCAATCTGAGGCAAAGCAACAAGATTTACGAAGAAAAATCATGATGAAGTTTGTTCAAACTGAGGTAATAAAGGAAGGGCACCCAAGGGAAGCTTCTTGAAGAAGAGCTATGATGTTTTCGCAATAGGTTCTTGTAATGAGCGAAAGATCCTTATAACTCTTTCTTTTTGTGTGGCACGAGTTGATCTCGGGTCACTATTGTTCTGTATTAAGGTTTTGGGTGTTAGGTTGGTTTTGTTGCCCACTTGCACATTCATTTGTTATACTGTGGATGCATGATGTTCCTTAGTTGTTATTTGGATAAGTATAAGAAACACACACATAACAGTTAACTAATAAACAAAATTGTTGGGTTGTTATATCCTTTGCAGTGAAAGTCTAGTTAAGGTGAATCGTCTAATGGTTGAGGTCGAGGTAGATTGACAACATCGACAATAGGTCGAAGTCACGGTAGATCGAAAGCAAGTCAAAGGTCAAGGAAGTTGACCGAGTAAATTTGAAGTCAAAGATATCGATGACAAGTCAATCGACAAGAGGTCGAAGTGTGAGCATGAGACGATCGACTAGAGACCGAATGAATGTCGACTGGTAGTCTAATGGTAAACCCAACTTGGAGTCAATTGTAACAGAATCTCAGGATTTGCGGGATTTGTAGCCAATGATATGCATGGATCTGTAACCATTTTTGGGCGTCGATATTTAGGTTTTCTTCTGTTGTAAAGCCTATAAAGATGTGTGTTGTAAGGCCGTAAAGGTTGTTTTTTTAGGTGATCATAGAATGCACATTTGGAGGTTAATGCATGTGTAAGTGTAGTTTGGTGGTCATGCATATGTAAGCCGATTTGGCTACAGGTTTGTTCTTTCCTATGCAAGAGGGTATGATGTCGATTTTGTATTAGGTGTGGACCAAGGTTAGACATGTAACCTTTTATTCTGATTGAATAAGACAACAAGAGAGAATAATGCTCAAATAAATGTTGGATTTCCCAATTAAGGGTTTCTAGGGTAAAATCTCGGTGTATTATGTGATTGCTTGTGTGATTTTCTTTCTTGATTAAATTCTTTTTCTCTTCTGCTAGGATTAGTGTGGAAGTGTCCTACATTTCCTGACATGTGGTATCATAGCTTAGGTCTTCCCTGACAAGTGAGTTATCATAGCGATGTAATTCTTTAGCAAGTATATCATATCTTGATCTGCAAATCTTGAATCTAAGAACTAAACCCTAGGTATAGTAAGAGTTGTAAGTCATAATGTTTTTTAAAGATCACGGTAAAGAATAGCAAGAAGTTCTAGAATAGAGATAGAAAGATTCAATGGACAAAATTTTGAGTTGTGGAAGATTAAAATGGAAGATATTCTTGTGGATTGAGAACAATGGACAACAGTCTGTCCAAGTACCCAACCGACAGGAATGTTGATGGAAGAATGGGAGAAACTCGAAAGAAAAGCAAGAAGTACGATACGACTTTGTCTTGCAGATTCAGTGTTGTTGAATGTCTCGGGTGAATATTCGGCCAAGAAACTATGGGACAAGCTAGGAAGCTTATGCTAGTCGAAATATCTGGTAAATAAGTTGTTTCTCAGAAATAAACTATATCTTATGAGGATGAGTTATGATAGTTCGGTGACTGAGCATTTAAATGCATTTAACACCATGTTAAGCCAATTATCGTCTGTGGATATAAATATCACTGATGAGGAGAAATGTATCATTCTATTATGTTATTTTCCAGAGTCCTGGGATATCTTAGTCATGGCTATTGGGAGTAATACAACCACACTAGCGCTAGAGGACGTGGTTGTTTCTCTGTTGTCAGAAGAAATGAGAAAAATAACATCGAAGGATCGGCCACAGATTCTCTGGTAGCGAGAGGTCGATCGATAGACATAGATAAAGGAAGATCCTCCAGTAGAAAGTTCAATTCGAAGGGTAGATCTAAATCCCTGGTTCAATTGGTGCGAAGATGCTGGAAATGCAGTAAAGATGAGAATTATAAAAAGGACTGTAAGTCGAAGGAAACATAAGTTAGTGCTAGATCCAACGAGAAGCAATCGACTAAGAGAATGACGACCTTAGAGAAGGGAGGTGATGTGTACCTGGCATCGACCAGTACACTGTTTGATCAAGATGTTTGGTTGATCGAATAAGGAGAATCATATCATATGACACCACATAAAGAATGGTTCTGTGAATATGAACAATATGATGGGGGCAATTTGTTCTTGGGGGACGACTTGAAAACCAGAATTGTCGGAAGGGGAAGATTCTGATTGACACTACAGGATCGGAGGAAAAAAACCCTTCCAAGTGTGATACACATTTCATCTTTCTCAAGAAACCTGATATATGTCAGTAAGATGAGTGATGCAGGTGTTAATACTCTGTTTCAGAAGGATTCATGTAAGATAGTCAGAGGTGTGATGGTATTAATGAAAGGCATTTGGATTGGTGCCTTGTACAAGTTGTTAGGGAATGTCAACTCGACTGGATGCAACAACATCATTTCTCTTGAAATTGTCTCGACTCGATGTCGACACAACTCAATTCGACTCAATCCAAATTGGTTCAAACCAACTTGACAAGACATGATGAATTCGACCCGACTAGGTTATGGCCCGATAGAATGGGTCGAGTTCATCATAGTGATGTGTTTGGTCTGGTGACAGTTCCTTCACTTGGTGGATCCCTATATTATGTCTCCTTCATACATTCTCCTGTAGAAATTTCAAGTCAAAGGGTAGATCTAAATCTCCGTTTCAATTGGCGTGAAGATGATGGAAATGAAATAAAGCTTGGAATTATAAAAAGTACTGAAAGTCTAAGGAAATAGAAGTCAGTGTTGGATCCGACGAGAAGCAATCCACTGAGAGAAAGATGAACTTAGAGAAGGGAGGTGATGTGTACCTGGCGTCAACCAGTACACAGTTGGATCAAGATGTTTATTTGATCGACTCAGGAGAATCCTATCATATGACACCACATCAAGAATGGTTCTATGAATATTACCAACATGATGGGGGTGATATCCTCTTGGGGGATGACTCAGCAACCAGAATTATTGGACAGGAAAGAGTCTGACTAACACTACAGGATGGGAGGAAAATAACCCTACTAGGTGTGATTCACATTCTGAGTTTGGAAAGAAACCTGATATCTATCAGTAAGATGAGTGATGCAAGTGTGCATACTCTGTTTCAGAAGGATTCATGTAAGATGGTCAGAGGTGCGATGGTATTAATGAAAGGAGTTTGTATTGGTACCCTATACAAGTTGTTAGGGAATGCCGACTCGACTGGATGCAAAAATATCGTTTCTCCTGAAATTGAGTTGACTCAATTTCGACACAACTTAACTCGACTTGAGCCAAGTTGTTTCAAACTGACTCGACAAGACATGATGAACTTGACCCAACCAGGTTAGTGCATGAGAGGATGGGTCACATTGGAGAAAAACGACTTCGATTTATGCAAAGCAAAGGTATGGTCGAAGGTTTTCCTGAATGTGGTTTAGAAGTAGACTTTTGTGAACATTGTATATATGGGAAACAAAGTCAGGTGAGGTTCCCATATGGAGTGACAAGGGAAAATAGGATACTAGAAATGGTGCATAATGATGTGTTTGGACCAGTTATAGTGCCTTCACTTGGTGGATCCATATATTATGTCTCCTTCATAGATGATTTATCCATGAAGACATGGATATATTTCATGAGGAAGAAATCATAGGTTTTCAAGAGATTTAAGGAGTTTAAATCCCTTGTGGAAAACCAGACAGAGAAGAGGATTAAAGGGTTGAGGACTGACAATGGTGGTGAATTATGTGGAAAGGAATTTGATCAGTTCTGTAAGCGGTTTGGCATAGAATGCCAAAATACCACACCATATACCCCATAAAAAAATGGAGTTGCCGAGAGAATGAACATAACATTGATGGACAAGGAAAGGATCATGCTCAGTGTTGTTGGGCTCGCACAAGAATTCTGGGTGGAGGCAGTCGAGACTGCAAGATATCTGGTGAATATGTCTCCTTTTTCGATGCTAGTCGACACAACTCCAAATAAGGTATTTTTGGGTAAGAATCATTTGGTGGAACATCTCAAAGTGTTTGGTTGTGATGAATTTGTGCATGTTCCCAAGGAAAAGAGGAGCAAGCTAGACAAGAAGGAAGTCAAATTTATTTTCATCAGATACAAAGAAGGTGTTAGCACTAGAAGTTAACATCAGCTTGCGTTGAAGGTAATCCCAGTATCCATCATTTTATATGTCACAGCTTGGTTTTAAAGAGGTCAAATGGGCGCAGACTCAATGATAATAATGTTGTAACTTAGAAATCTAGACTAGCGTGCATAAGCAATTGAAGTCTGGAATCAACTTCAGTCAGTAAGTTGGAGTAAGGGTGAATAGAGGGAAGAATTTGGTGAGGAGAGTGTAGAGTTCTGATGTGGACATCAAGTCTTCCAGCAGCCTAAGGAGGAAAAACTTAAACGCAAGATCCTCTTGAATTCAAATCTCAAAGAAACTGAAAGAAATTATAACACCACTATAATATAACATTTATCATAATACAGTCATAAAAATCCATGTGAATTAGTCAATCATGAACTCTCTCAGTATTAGAGGAAAATAAGATGGAGTAAGAAAGATGACTTAGATTAACCAAGATGTCTAAAAAATAAATACATAACCAGAAAACTAGCGTTCTCAATCAAAATATTACAATAACAGGGAGCCTAGATCAACCATTCAACCTTAACAAAATATCAAAACTGCCTATATATACTAAAATGTTGCAACCACCAGGAATGTGATCATATCACTACCTTCAAAGCCTTCAGTTGGCGCCTACTCTGTCAAGTTGTACAAAATGTTTTCTGTTGTCAGGTGCGAGCTCTTTCGTCTGGACCTTCTCTATCTTTCCATTTATGTGCTAAGACGAGGTCTCAACCACCGCTCTCATTATCAGTAACTGCCTTCATCAGGATTAGGACTGGGCCTCACACCCATAACTGTTCTCAGATGGTGCCAATGACTTCTGCGAGTCCATCATGATGCCTCGAGGCCATGAATGGTATTTTTCTATGACCAATGCAAGCTTTGCAGGTGGCAATCTGATAGAGTATGCGCAAGGGTGATGTGGAGCGAGGTGCTTGGCGAAAACTCGCATGCCCCAACGAGTGAGCGAAGGCCATGCGCTACTCTTGGATAGGAATTTATATGAGCACGTGATTGCAGGGCCACTCATAGGTGGTTTGGATTTAGACCAATTTTGGGCCTGCAATCCATCTCCCTTCTCCATGTATTTCTCTTGACTTACCATGCTTTCAATTGCGGGACCACTCAAGAAACTTATCACCCGAAGATGTTGCGTTCCCATAATGGAATGTTGTCATCGATATCATGATCTTGGATGATTATTTCATGATCAACGACTCAAATATTCCCCCTCCAAATCAATGGATCAGATCTTTCATTTCAAAACAATGGTCGAGATTTGCTTCACGGATCGGCCTTCAGGCCTTTCAATAGTCAAACTTTTCCTGCTCCAAGCAAATTATCTGGAGCTAGGGATATGACGACACACAACTCTTGTTGATCAACGAACCAGATCCATTTTGGGCCTTCGGGACTGCCCGCCTTCCTCACTTCAAAATTCCCGAAGTGGCATTCTCCGCTTTCCCGATATGTGCACGCCTTAGCACAACGCGCCCCGACTTTGGATGACACACATTTGTGGGTTTTTAAGCCCCCCTTCTTTCACATTTTTTCATCTAACGGCCAAATCCAAAGAAAAAAAATCCCCATGCAAGAATGTGTGATAACATTAGGCTCCATGGGGGATAGAGTCCTCCCTGCAAGGCTCTAAGAACTCCTTTTGTAGTTCCATTCGCCTTCTGCATTGGGCTATGGAGTGAAGCTCAAAACACCCTGCTGAGGAATACATCTCAATAAGTAAAATGAAAATAAACACACATGCTCCAAGGAGATTATTTATGTATAGTCCTAAACTAATTTAATTTTTTCATAGTGCTAGGTGAAAGAAAACTTCCACCATAGCCATTCAAACAACTTCCTAGCTGGAAATTTGTTTATTCTGTCAATGATTGATAACCGATAATGAAATCGTGACAGCATAATGATTACATTCTTAAGTTTTCCTCCTAATGCTGAGGTCAGGATAAAGATGGGCAGCTTCAAAACATGAAGGAAATATAACTCCATGTATTCCTCCGCGGGCTCATAGGACAAGTGGAAAACTCTAGAGAATTTGCAACATGTAGCCTGATTTGTCTTGCAGTTGTTCACACCAGGATGAATGTCTCTGGAAAATGCATGTGGGTGAAAGGTCGGTGCAGGCTAGATGATCTCAGGCGACGTCTGCTCACTAGTAAGCTCTGGACAGGAGATAGACTTCCCCTTCTTCTGCTCCTTTTCTTCTTCATGGCTCTCCCAAGGGTCATATTCATAATCGTCATAAATATTAATCGTGGGAAAGCTCTGCTCTTCAATCTGTTGCTTGGTGTCTTCTACAGGTCTAGTATGGTTGATTTCCTCATAATATTTTTCTTTAGTGAATAAAGGATAAGAATATGTTGTATTCTCTTGGAAATCCTGCATATCCAACTTAGAAACTGATTCATAGTTGTCATAAACGGGTTGGCTTCTCCCCAAGATATCAAAATGTGATGTAGGCCTCTGCTGCTCTTCATTTGAATACTTATCAAAGCTGGGTGAGTGAAAAACTCCCACATCTTGCAAAATAGGGGCGATATCATGATCCTTCATTTCAATCCCAGGTGAAAACACATAGTGGGAAATATCTTGAAGGAAAAGAGAAGAATCCTCTTCCACAACAATCTGCTCTTTTAATTCCGATACGATAGGTTCATCAGGGGCAGAATATAATGGTGATTTGGCTATGAAATCACCAACACCATCATCATCAGTAGGGCTATCAAGGAGATCTTCTTCAAGGATTGGAAAATCCTCTGTGCTTTCTTCAAAAGAGAAACGAACACGATTTGCCTTCAATTTATCCATCCTCGCAAAAAGTGACCTCGCCAGCCATGCCAACTCGGCTAGGGAATATTATTCCTCCTCACAACCTTCCTCCTCACAAATTTCATAGATTTCATCCTCGCAACTTTCGTTCTCACAACTTTCATTTGAAACAGTCATACCTTGAACACAATATTTATATTCTTTAAAAAAATTATGACAAATTAACTCAGAGGAATAATACCTTTGACAATGCTTATTGAAAGCTGCATGACATTATTCTAGGGAGGAGATGTTAGCAGGGGGTAAGGAGTGATACCATTCATGAGCATGTCCTTCTAATGAGAACATGAACATCTTTAATAATACATCCTCATGATGTATCTCCCATTGATGCATGAGTTCATGAAACTCACGGAGATGCTCTGCAGGGTTGTCCTCTTTACGCTCTTTAAATATGGGCAAAAAATCACCCCATTCATCCATAGTAGGAACAACATTTGGAAAACCAGGAACAGAGGAGAAATTAAAAGGAGAAAACCTTCGAGCTAGAATTTTGTCCATTTCAGACTAGTGGAGTCGCCAATCAATCCTTTAACCATGGAGTCACCAGGTGAATGATATGCAGTCTGAAGGTGTCTAGTATTTTTTCACCATCAAAAACCAGATCTGGTCATTATCGTTCTTCCAGAGATATTTTCAATCTGGGCCATCAGCTAAAGCCTTCACGAGAAAGTTTTCCTTTCTTGATAATCCTCTCTGGGTAAGTTTCAGGTGTAGCCTGAGGCAGCTGTGTGGGTCTGCCTCTGGAAGCCATGACCGAAACAGTGGATTCACCAGGTGCACAGTTGAAATATTTGATGTATTGAGTTCTGATGCACCTTTAGAATCAGTAACCTTTGTTGTTCAATCCCAGGGAAAAATCTTCAAATCATTCCCCAGCAACGACGCCAGAAATGTTAGCACTAGAATTCACCTTCAGATTGCGTTGAAGGTAAGCTTAGTACCCATCATTTTATATGTCACATGTTGGTTTTAAAGAGGTCAAATGGGCGCAGACTTAATGATAATAACGTTCTAACTCAGAAATCTGGACTAGCATGCATAAGCAAATGAGGTCTAGAATCAACTTCAGTCAGTACGTTGGAGTAAGGGAGAATAGAGGGAAGAATTTGGTGAGTACAGTGTAGAGGTATGTTGTGGACATCAAGTCTTCCAGCAGCCTAAGGAGGAAAAACTTAAACGCAAGATCCTCTTGAATTCAAATCTCAAAGAAACTGAAAGAAATTATAACACCACTATAATATAACATTTATCATAATACAGTCAGAACAATCCATGTGAATCAGTCAATCATGAACTCTCTCAGTATCAGAGGAAAATAAGATGGAGCAAGAAATCTGACTTAGATTAACCAAGATGTCTCAAAAAAAAATACATAACTAGAGAACCAGTGTTCTCAATCAAAATATTACAATAGCAAGGAGCCTAGCTCAACCATTCGAACTTAACAAAATATCAAAACTGCCTATATATACTAAAATGTTGCAACCACCAAGAATGTGATCAGATCACTACCTTCAAAGCCTTCATTCGGTGCCCGCTCTGTCAGTTTTTGAAGATTGTATTCTGTTGTCAGACGCGAGCTCTTCCATATGGACCTTCTCTATCTTTCCATTTATGTGCTGAGACAAGGTCTCAACCACCGCTCTCATTCTCAGTAAATTCCTTCATCGGTATTAGGACTGGGCCTGACACCCATAACTATTCTCAGACGATGCCAATGACTTCTGTGAGTCCATCCTGACACCTCGAGGCCATGAATGGTCTTTTTCTATGACTAATGCGAGCTTTGCAGGTGGAAAACTGATAGCGTATGCACAGGGGTGATGTGGAGCGAGGTGCTTGGCGAAAAATCGCATGCCCCAACGAGTGAGCGATGACCATGCGCTACTCTTGGATAGGATGTTATATGAGCATGTGATTGCAGGGTCACTCAAAGGTGGTTTGGATTTATACCACTTTTTGTCCCACAAACCATCTCCCTTCGCCATGTATCGCTCTTGACTTACCATGGTTTCAATTGCGGGATTGCTCAAGAAAATTATCGCTAGAGCCTGTTTCATTCCTGCAATGGACTGTGGTTGTTGATATCATGATCTTGGATGAGTCTTTCATGATCAACGGCTCAAATATGCCCCCTCCAAATCAATGGATCAGATCTTCCCTTTCAAAACAACGACCGAGATTTGCTTCACGGATTGGCCTTCGAGCCTTTCAATAGTCAAACTTTTCTTACTCCAAGCAAATTCTACGGAGCTAGGGATATGATGACAAATGGCTCTTGCTGATCAATGACTCAGATCCATTTCGGTCCTTCGGGACTGACCTCCTTTCTCACTTCAAAATTCCCGAAGTGGTAGTCTCCGCTTTCCCGATATGTGTGTGCCTTAGCACAACATGCCTCAACTTTGGATGACACACATTTGTTGGTTTTTAAGCCCCCCTTATTTCGCATTTTGTCATCCAAGGGCCAAATCCAAAGAAAAAACATCCTCCTACAAGAATGTGTGATAACAGAAGGGATGAAAGGATATAAGCTATGGGATCCTGCATCAAGGAGAACAATGTATAGTCGAGATGTGGTCTTCAGGGAATTCAGAGGTAAATTCGATCCCGAGGAATTTATTCATACCAAGAATAATCCTAATACGGTGCGGTTTGAACTGAGGAACAAAGAAGATGATTCAGATGATTTGAATGAATCTGAGGAAGAGGTGGAACAATCGGCTTCGGTGATAAAGAAGTCAGAAAGAATAAGAAAACTAGTTGAAAGGTATAGTCTGCCCGACTTTCGTTCCACATTTGTGCTAACTGCCATCGACGATGAGCCCAAGTCGGTCGATGAGGTAGTCGACTCGACAGAGGGTAAAATCTGGAAGGATTCCATGGTCGAAGAGATGGAATCCTTGTACAGGAATGAGACATGGGCTTTAGTCAAGTTACCTAGTGGAAGAAAGCTCGTTGGTAGAAAGTGGGTGTTCAAGAAGAAGATGAATGTTGCAGGTCAAGTCGAGAAGTTCAAAGCTAGAATGGTAGAAAAAGGTTATTCCCAAGTCAAGGTATGTTGGTTACTTATTTATCTGTCTAAGTTTATATACTTATCTTGAGTGCACCAAGGTTCATGTCTTCTTGGGGTTCCAACAAAGCCCCTAAAACTATCGGCCCTCCTGGTAAACCAGAAGGCAATGTAGTGCACAAAGTGCATTGTGTAGTCTCACCCGAGATAGTCTTAATGGGTGGCTGGAATACTCATGTGTTTGCGGCCCAAGATTGAGTGGGGATCTGGGAAATGTGCACTGAGATTTCTACTTAACTCATTAATGTAATAAACTGTTATTCACGAGTATGCATGGAATATAATAAACTCATTCATTCAACATACTACTATATACATAGAAAAATAATGACACACATGCATTCGATCACATAACACAGGTTTTACCATGGTTCACCCCCTCCTTGGATACGTCCACAAAGATTTGGCTCTCAAGCTCTTTTATTATAGCAATTCCAAAACTACAGTGTCGCGTGCTTTATAACTCTTCTCAGTCGGGTCGAGATCTATGATGAGGCGGACTAGATCACACCAGGATCCTTAGCCTATGATATAACCCTCAATATACACCCTCCTTACTCCTATCTAGCTCAACACAATCCAAAATTTGGTCGTATAGAAAAATATCAAAACTAGTTATCAAAACAAGACTCCTCCTCTAGACTCTCTATATCCCGTATAACTCTTGCCTTCTCCTTGCTAGCTAACAACCCCCTCTATGAGACCTAGGTATCTATATTTATATGTTTTTGTCTGGCTAGCCATTACAATGTATTGTAAAAAACTCTAACCCTAACATCGTTAGGTCTTCCATGCATGCACACGTGCTGCTCTTCCTTCCAGCAGTCGCTTCCCTCGTGCATGCATTCTTTTCGAAAATAACCTTTCTTTCCGCTTTGGCCTGCTTCCAATAGGCCCCCAACACTGACATGTGGCTCGTCCCGAGCCACCTAACCTTTGTGAGCTTCGTTGATCTCCCTGGTTATCACCTGGAACTTCTCCCTGAGCTCCGGTGCTTGCATTTGAACCTACATGGTCTTGTCCTTGAGTGCATCTACTGTATGTACTGCAATATCGTCGCTGATCAACCCTTCACACTCTACCTGGGTCTATGCCATATATGTCTTGGCTTCCTCTTCCTGTGAAATGACTTCTGCTACTCGCTCTTGGAGAGGTTTCATTTGAGCCTGACGCTCCTTTTTCTGTGTCTACGCAGTGATGAGTTATGCCTGCAGGTTCTTCATATCTTGTGCCCCTTTGACGTGCTATGTGATGCACATTGTTTTCTGCCTCTGCTTGAGGTCCTGGATAGCTTCGCTTATCCTTTCTTCTTCCTTGTCCCACTACTGTATTTGTTGATCCTCTTCCATCTTCATCCATAGTTGTGTCGCTTTGTCGAATAGGTTCGACGCTACGTGGACCTATCATTCTATCTCCTGTATCTGTTATGTTGCCTCCTTCTTCCATTGATCCCTTACCTCTGTTGGAGTGGTAGGTGTGAGATTCTCATGGAGATTCTCGATCTCCTGCTGATATTGATTAATTGCCTACGCAATCTGATCAATCTTCCTTGTTGTTGTGAGTTCATCCCTCTGCACGGTCTTTGGAATATTCTCATAAGTTCTGAACACCTTTTGTTCCAATCCGTTCACGCGTTCCCTCTCCTCTTGGGTCTCGAGCTTGGCCTGCTCATATATCAATTCCAGCTCATCATGTTTATCCTTTACCTACTGTAATTCAACTGTGTCTTTGCGTGCACGAGACTGAACCTCTTGGGTAACACTAACCTATAGCTTATGTAGAGCCTTGGAGGGTATCCGCAGAAATACTAATTGGAGTTGAGCTAAGTCATTTAGGGGCGTCTTCCCCACGATCTCATCCATGCGCAACATGCTGGGTGTAATGTGAAACGCTGCACTTGGCTGTGGTATTGTGTGGATTGTATCCCGCTCACTTGTTGCAGGTTATCCTCTTGTCCGTGATGTTGATGGATCTGTTTCAATGTTGTTGTCGACTGCCTGTGCTTCCCCGATCTTCTTGAGGAACTGTCTCATATATGATAGCTCCTATTGAGTTCTTTCCCTGTGGTGTACAACATTCTCAAAATCCTCGGATGTACGATCCTGGACCAGTTGGGCTATAATTTCTGCATCATCCTCCATGATCGTGTATTCTGGAGGTGTTCTATGCACCTTCATATTCTTGCGCATACCCCCCATCTGAGTAGCTGGTCTCTTAGTCGGGCCTGGTTCTTGTGGATTGGGACTTGGTGTAGTCCCCAACATTGCCTCGGTCTGTTTCTGTTGTACTTGGGGCAGTTGTGTATTATTCTTCTTCCCCTTCTGGGCTCCTGTCTTAGATGTCCCCTCTTTCATCTGCTTTGGCTTGGCCTGGCCCATCCTTGGTTTATTGGGCATTGCGACTTCCTGGGGCCGTGTTTGTTCCATCTCTGCCTCCTCTTCATCTGCCCTTGTAGGTATTTTTGGAGTTAGGATTTGAATCCTCCAGTCATCTTCCCAATCATTGATAGCCATTTCTCTGTTTCCCTCCATGATGCAATAACACAGTTGTAGCCACTTCTTTTTAGGGTCCTTCCATGCCTGGATCCACATTGCATGTCGAGTGGCCTTGAAGTTATCTATGTCTCGATAGTATGCAACAACCTGCGGTGTTATTCTCCATAGTTTAGTGATGGTCTCTTGTAGGTCTTGAAGATATCCTTCGAGTATACCTATGCTCATATTTCTGTTCCTAGCATCTGAAACGACGCCAAGTGATAAGTATCTCACTCCATGATTGGGTTTGGGTCTGGTGGCGAAAAATACATATCTCGGTTCCTTCCATCCCATAATGGCTATCAGCATGAGAAACCATGAGTAATGAAATTATGTCCCCATATCCTGCGCATCCTTGCAGTCATCTAGAAACAAATTCAAAAGATAAGGGGCCTAGCTAACTTTGGTGCCCTTGACACACTGTGCTGCAACTATGACAACCCCGACCAAAACTTCCTCCTTGCAACATTTTCTTAGCATCTTGCAGGCCATGATTTTTGCGGCCATATTTGTCGCGACATTACTGATTCATTTGATGATGATTCCGCGCGTCCCCCTTTCGGTGTCGTATTTATTTTTCATCTCCTCAATGAGTTCTTTCTCCTTTGTTTTATCGTCAAGAAATTATGCGGGATCCATGCCATGTGATGGCAGTCTTGTGATGTGCACAATGAGCTCTACGTCTATTGAGACGAACTTGTCCAACCATATATCTCCTCCATGTGTGACCTCCATCAATTTATTAACGGAAATGCTTGCATACTGTCCTCTGCCAAAGTGTGGTAGTTCCAACAGACCTAAAATGCCCGTTTTTACTAATCCCACTGCCCACTGGAGTGGTTGATGAACTGGTTCCCCAACGAGATTTACACCCATAGTCCATAGGTAGACTTGCTTCGCGAACTCTAGGAACTTGTATGTGTCCATTACATCATGGTCTGAGTACTTTATCTTCTCGACATAACCTAGAAAGTTTGCTTTCACCCGTACCCCTTCTAGTATACGTAGAAAAACAATTGTTGCAGTGGGTTGTTTGCACAGTGACCTAGGTACTGTGTGCTTGTCCTTGCATGGTGGTGGTTGACTTGAGGTTCCAGCCTCCATTGGTTTTTCTTCGACACACTATTCCAGCTAAACCATGACATCTTCCACTGCTCCCTCTTGTGGATGGTCCGACATGGTTGTCAGAGATTAGTCTAACTCGACCGTTGCTTCCTAATTTGTAGTCATCCCATTGAATCTCGAGGATTCTTCAGGGTTTTCGGGTTGCTCTTGAGTACTTTATATTCTCAACATAACCTATCAAGTCTACTTTCACCTGTACCCCTTCTGGTCTACGCGAAAAAACAACTATTGCAATGGATTGTTTGCGTGGTGACCTAGGTACCGTGTGCTTGTCCTTCCGTGGTGGTGGTTGACTCGAGGTTCCATCCTCCATTGGTCATTCTTCGACATACTGATCTGGCCAGCCCATGACATATTCCACTTCTCCTTCCTGTGGATGGTCCGACATGGTTGTCTAAGATTTGTCTAGCTCAACCGTTTCTTCCTTATTTGTAATCATCACATTGACTCTCGAGGCTTCTTCAGGGTTTTCTGGTTGCGCTTGACTGCATGTGTCCTCATTTCGTCATCCCTGCCCCTCTTCTGGCATATCCAAGTCCATTCCCTTAGTTTTTTTCTATTGGGTTTCTTCTACCATGGGTGTGGGGTTAACTGGTGTTGTATCCGGTGATGGGATTTTGTCTACATTGACGACTTTTGGTGGTTGTTGTTCATTTTCCTGCGATTGTATTTGTGCTCGGGTTCTCACTCTAGATTTTCTAGAATTCTGGCTCGATTTAAATTGTTTGGGTGGTGCCATGGTGGAAAATATGGTCATTTTCTGAGCTCAATAGCCTTTGCAACCTTTGTAAACTTCACTCTATGCTTCGTGTGCTTTCTCATTCTCTTCTTCTTCCGATTTCACAATAAGTTTTTTGCTTCTGCGTCCTTGCATTGTATGGGCGTCGTGTGAAGCTTGTTGAAGACGTTACCTTTATAATGAATTCAATGAACCTTTGGTTCCTTCTTACTTGTCATTACTCTCCCTCGTCATCTCCAGTTGGCATGATTAATGCGGCATCCTATCAGTTGTTTCATGCATTCAATTCCACGTACCATCGTCTTTTAGTACTTTTTTTGTCGTATTTAACTTTGCCACTTGTTCCCATTTTGAACTGACCATTGACCTTGTCTTCTCTAGGTTTGTATTCTTGTGCTCCTTCTCCTTTCGGTGCATTGTACCTGTGTTGGTACTGTTTAATATCCTTCTTGCTCTTCTTTTTTTCTATTTTTTTTTTCCAACTGCGCGGTGACTTTCAAGTTATGGTTGGTTGACTATCCTTGTACAGCTTCAGTCGGCTCCCATTGATCATACCTTTGAGTTATGCGCCTCCTAAGTATTTTAGTTGTACAACTCCCCCATATGTGATAGTTTTTACTTCGTACAGCCCTAACCAGTGCATTCTGAGTTTTCTTGGATGCTGAATGGATTTGTTGTCATACATCAACACTAAGTATCCTTCATTGAAATTTTTATTCTTGATGTGTCTGTCATGCCAAGCTTTGTCCCTTGCCTTCTGAACTTGTTGGTGGAACCCTACTAGGATCTAATCATCCTCCATGACCAACAATTGATTCAGTTTGTCATGTATTGTGCCTCATTCTGTCATGTGTGTAATCGTTGCTACGCGTAGACTAGGTACCAGAAATTCTAATGGCACCACTGCTTCTTGTCCATATACAAGTTTGAATGGCATGTGCCCTATCAAATTATTTCATCTGGTCTTGTATTCCCACAATACTACTGGTATTTTTAGGTCCCAATCATCCATGTTGACATTACAGATCTTTGCTAGTGCATTCTCAACGATTTTGTTAAATGTTTCTACTGTTCCATTTCCTTGTGGGTGATATCGTGTGCTCTTTTGATGGTGGACTTCAAAATATTCAGTCATAGCCTTAATAGTGTTGTTAATGAAGTGTGTTCCCTGGTCACTCATCAAAATTCTTGGGCAACCAAATATAGTGATTACTTGTTCAAATAGAAAGTGTGTTGTTGTTTTAGCACTGCAATCCTTCACTGGTGTTGCTTCTGCCCATCTTGCTAGGTATTCAGTCACGGTGATAATGTATCTTGCTCCTGTCCTCTTTACTGATGGGTTAATTGGTCCCACAAAGTCTATTTCCCATTTTTCGAATACCTGCAACGCTACCTGTGGTCGAAATGGCATCTCGTCCCTTCTATTGGTTTTACCAACCCTCTAATATACATCACATCTCTGGAAGTACTATTTTGAGTCTCTGTGAATGGTCGGCCACCATAGTCCCGCGTGCAATACCTTCTGCACGGTATCTTTTCCTGCATAATGTCCTCCTGCTATTCCCTCATGGGATTCTGCTAAAACCCTTGGTATTTCATGTTCTATCACATATCTTCGCAAGATGCTATCTGCACCCATTTTGTATAAGTTTCCTGCGATCAGCTAATAGTCTACAGCCCAGACTACCAAGTTTTTCTTTTGTGTGGTGTTATATTCCTATGGCGCAGTACATGTACTTAAGTACTGAATGATATTCTACAAAGTATTCATCCGCGATCTAGACTGAAAATAACTGTGCGTCCAAAACATTTTCCTCTAAATTTGTAGGTTCTTCTCCGTTCGTGAGCCTTGATAGGTGGTCAGGTCCTGCATTCAACTTTCCTGGCTTGACTATTACTTCAAAATCAAATTCTTGAAACAGTAGTAACCATCAAAAGATTCTCCCCCCCAACATTGGCTTGTTGACTAGGTATTTAAGGGTTGAGTGATCTGTGAACATCTTAAATTTTTTTCCCAATAAGTAATGTCTGAATTTTTGCAGTGTGTAGACCATAGCTAAGCCTTCCCTCTCAGTAGTGTTATAGTTCTGCTCTGATTCTGATAGTTTTCTGCTTGCAAATGGTATAGGGTGATCTAAATCTCCCACTCCTGGTTGCACCAAAATAGCTCCAAGTGATATATGTTACTCATAAAAATTACTCACTTTGATAGTGTCGCAAGTGTCATCATTACCAGTGTTGCAAGTGTCGCATTTTTCTCACAAGTGTCGCAAGTGTCAGGAAAAGCATACTGCTATGATGCCTATGTCATGCCTATAACGACATAAGGAGGACACTTGAAACATGTCAAACACTTGATTTGGAAGAGGAGGAATGGTTAACTGGGCTTATGAACCTCTTGCCATCTGAAAGAACCAAAAAACTGAGTTTTTAGAGGAGAGTGCCCCCCTTATACCTCCCTCAGGAGCATTGGCGCCCCCCTTACATTGTTTGGGAGTGCTATAACGCTCTGACAACCCTTTTGAGGGAGTGTTGATGGGTTTAAGAGTGTTGGTTCCCCCCTAAGCCTTACTGGGGAGCGTTATAATGCTCTGATACCCCTTTTGAGGGAGTGCTGCCTATTTTGGGCAACAGTTGGTTTGTTGAGGAGAATGAGGGAAAGATCCCTTCAATCCCTGAAGGAAGTTGGATTCGAATCCCTAGTCAAGCCATGATCTTAGGGAAGATCCCTAACTGTAGGAGGAAAATCCTCAACTCACCCCAAAGATGTCTCAAGTGGTTGAGCCTCTCCAAGGCTATATAAGCAGGCTTTCTTATGGTGAAAGGGGGGAGAATGATACCAAACTTATGATCTCATAAGTGATATTTGGAGAAGAGATTGAAGGCATGGAACCTATGATCTCATAGGGAACATACATGAGGTTAATCAGTGAAGTTGTTGTCATTCTGATCGTGGAGATTTTGAGCAAGGGTTATACAAGGAGAACTTGATGAAACTGTTGCATCCCATCCATGGTTGTAAGTAACATTTTGTCCTCATTAATGTAATATGCTTGGCTTGTTTCTTTCTAATTTGTGTTTGATATCACATGAATTAGTCTCTAAGTATATAGTTCTATTTTGAGCTAATCTTGATAGAGTAGGAAGTTGTTTGTACTTTTGTTTGTCTTGCAGGGTCTACCAAGGACCTCAAGATCGAAGCTCAACTCGGACTGTGCAGGGACAAACGCCGATAAAAGGTACATATTTCCTCCTTCCTCCTCATGCATTAGTTTGTGTAGACCTAAAAGGAAGTCAGTGACCATGATAATCACTTTTTGTCTTAAGAGTTAAGAGTCTAGCTCTCAAGAGGAGATCTACCTATCCGCGGGGAGATTTTCCTTCAACAGAAATTAGTGACTCCGCTGGGGAATGAATCATAACTTTTCAGTTTTGGTCTTCCTCATAGACCTTGTCTTACCCTTTGATTGTTTTCATACCTTGTTCACCCATTATGTTTGATTTCACATGCTGATTGGACCCTTATCCCATCACATTCATCCTGATTGACAAAAAATTGACTGAAATTTGGGTTCTTGGACATTTTTCTGAGTTTTTGGAGCTTGGCGCCCCTGTGCCTGTGTTAGCCCAGTGCCAGCACTCCTTGGAAGTGTTAGACAGAGCGTTATAATGCTTTGGTTCCCCTTACACCAAAGAACCAACCCCTTTTTGCAAAAAATCCATCCCAGAATTTCATTTTCTGAGGTCCAGACCCTGTTTTTTCACTTGTTGAGGTTCTTTGTGATTCAATGCTTCTTCCTTTTGAACTTTGACATCCCTCCTTCTGATAAATAAGCACTTTTCTATTCATAGTTGGTGGCCTTCTTCCTTATTTTTGATTTTTTGCTGTTGAGAGCTTGAAATCAATCCACTGCTTTCTTCTCTCCTATCCGACTGAGCGAGAACTCTGGTGAAGGGCATCATCAATCTGTGAATCATCTTGTTTGGTTCTTTGAGGTCATCGTTCTTAAACATCTCTTTTTGTGTGAATTGTTTGATTTTTTCTTTGTTATCTTTATTTTCTATTTGCTTCTTGTTTCAATCATAGCAAGAGGGTGTGTGTTGTTTGTGTGAAATCTGCTCATACTTGTCTGAATCTCCTTGATCTGAAAAGGTAGTTAGCAGGAGAAGTATTTTCATTGAATTAATCATCATTCGCATAAAAACGAAAAAAGATACATTTTAGTGATTGGTTTGCATATTAGAAGGTGTTTTTGAAAATGTTTTAGCATTGCATCGGATTCGATTGAGAACTAATTGATTTGAGGACGTTTCATATTAGTGTTTGAAAGTGAAAATGACTCTTTCTCTTTCCCTTAAATAGGCGTTCATTGAAAATAAACAATTTCTTATCATATTTCATGCATATTTTTGGGAATTGATTCCTCATTCCATCAGTTTCACTTTCGTGCACCCTTTGAGTAAAGAACAACTATAAAACAAACGCTAATTAAAAATTATCTAGAACATTTTTGTTTTTAGGATCTTCCACCAACAGTAGACTAGGGTTAGCACTTTGGATTAGGCTGTGAGTACAACTCTCCAAAGTTTTCAAAACAAACATTAGCATCCTGAGCTAGGGAGAGTCAAATCCAATTGTTGTATTGGCTTTCTGGGATCCCCCTCTCACACAGGGGTTACGCACGAGGTCGCATTCAGGCGAATTACGGAGATTATCCCTCCATGGTTCAACTGTTTGTAGTGGTCAGATCATATATTGGGGGTCACTTGGAGGTATACCCACGATTATGTGTGGGAGCCTCTCGGGTTGATTTCGGACTTGTTATCTTGCCCATACGTTTCAGATCGAACTGTCAACTCTACTCGCCCAGGGACTCACTGTGAATTGGTGTCTTTAGTTGCCATAATATTTAGGTACTTACACAAGGTGATGGTGAAGGGAAGTCTCACTGTACCTGGAACAGACATTGGTCAAACTCACTCGGGCTCTTGGAGGGTAAATCCACAATTACTACATGGAAGCTTGCACGAAGGTGAAAGCCCGTTAAGCAGGTCGCCATTGTAACTGTTCCAACATATCCTAGCCCCTTCTTGACTTGATCACACGACGTTGGATTTCATCACCAACTAGTACGATCATCAAGAGAAGTTTTGTTTGCTTGGTTGATTCCTATATTTTTTTAGCGTATGTTGTTTCTTTTTGTTAGTTGGCCCTAGATTTTCAGTGTGTTCTGTTATTCTCCACAATTGAGCCCATAGATGATCAAGGTCTTCATCGATCATGTAGGATGCAAGGGCTTCCTCTGGAAGGCTATCAACCCTTACCTCCTAACCCTCCAGAAGACAACTACCCTAGAGAGGTAGAAAATCAATCCGACGCTGGAAGTGTAATTGCTCCTCCGTTAGATAACCCAGAAGACGCTTTGGTTACAGTTGCAAATCCCACTACATCTATGTCGGTAACCCCTCTCGAACCACTTTTAGTTCGTTTAGACTCCCTTGGGAACGTCATAGACGAAGAGGTCCCACGATTACCAGAGAGGATTTTTACTAAAAAATATATGGGATCCAGAGAACCAATCTTTGGTGATGAATATAGGACTCCTATTCGTCCTAGCACTGTAGTAAATACCAATCCCACACCTAGTTGTTCTGTATGGAGGAATTCATCGGGACGCGATCTCTATGAACATTTCAAATCCTTTCGACAGTCGTTTCATCCTCATGACCCTCCTAGTGAAACAGGACCATCCGTTCAAACCATGAATCACCCAGTCGATCAGGTTGTTAACCCTACTATTACACCAACACAAGTCCATCCTAATGCTGGACTCATCACCTCTACTCATCTCCAAAGAAATTCATTCTCTACCCCTGTTTCTATGAGTTTTTACTCTACGGCTCCACATGTTCCACAAGATCATGCTGGGACATCTTCTCACTCGAGAATGCAGACCCCTGCTGACCAAACACAACCGGCTGGATGGAAACCACCATCCAACGAACCTTCCCCTCCTAGAGGACTAACTTTCCATGGTGGGCCTACCCCTTCTGGGGGACAACCACCTTTTCATGCTCCTTCTAGAGGGCAACCTCCATTTTCCAGTCATACCCCGGTTATAAATCCACCGCTGGCAGGGGGGCAACCCTCATTTGCTGGAAACCCTTCATAATCCTGGGGAGGATCTTCAAGAGGCACTTTTACTCAACCCCACATTGGGGGGCACTCGTATAATAACCCACTAGGAGGAGTATCCAATCCTGTTCCTTCCGGAACATCTTATGCACAATCTTATCCAGGCGGCATCTCGAACACCACCTGGAGTTCTCCGGGACCACAGTCTTATCCTCCTCATGGGTCTAATGTGTATCCGCCTCCAGGATCTACTCCTTACCATTCTCAAGGGAAAAATGTTTATCCTCCTCATGGACAAATAAATCACCCGACTTATAATGCTTAGAAACCACCGGGTTATGCCAATGTTTCTCATCCATCATCGAATTCTTATCATCATGGCCAGCAACAACTGTATGTAGGAGGACCTACTAGTTACAACTATCCACCTAACCCAGTTTATGGTCCTACTAGTGTTCCTATGCCGCACCAGTATCATTCGCAAATTAACTGACAGCTACCTTTCCTTGCAACTCTGGATCTCCCAGACTTGTCTCGGTTAACTAATGATCCTATTTCTCATTCACCAGTTTGGCCAGTCATTCCAGCTAAACTTCCTTCTGATATTCTGAAATTTGACGGAAACCCTGGCAAAGATCCAAACAACCATGTGATGAATTTCCATTTGTGGTGTTCATCAAACTCCCTCATGGATGATTTTGTACGTTTGCGTCTTTTCCAGCGAACACTTACCGGTTCAGCAACAAAATGGTATATCGAGCTACCACGTGCTTCTTTCCACGATTTCAATTCCCTTGCCATGTCTTTCCTCATGCACTTTCAACTGCCTATTCGCTACGAGACAGGTACTGAACTCTTGACCTCCCTTCGTCAAACTAACTCTGTGCATATCTCTGACCATATTCATGAGTGGAGGCGACGACGAAGGATGATCAAGGCAGTCATTCCTGACATACTATTGGCGGAATGGTTTACTAAATCATTGTTACCCCCGATCGCTCGCGATGTCTCTATGGGTGGTGTGGTCACAGAGGAACAAGCCATCGCTCGGGCTCAGTATTTAGATTTGGTTTATTCCCAGTTTGGTACTTTGTATGATTTGCTTCTGAATGCTGCTCGAGCTAATACCGATCCATCTAAACCATCATCCTCATCTCATGCGGATGGTGTTATCGGTTTCGTCAAAACTCAATATATTTCCCAATCGCTCACACTCTCCTCTACCTCCCCCCAAACTCAGATCTCTGAGGTGAATGCAGTTCAATCTGCCCCTTCACAACAATCCGAAGGTAAGAAGAAGACAAAGAATAAATCAAAAAATAATAATGAACAACCAAAAAATCAGCCACCTGCTACCGAAAAGCAAACACAATGGAAGCTTAAATTCCCATGTATCATTTGTGGTGATGATCACTACACTCGAGACTACCCACTTCACCATGAAGTGGCCAAAATTTTCCAAGGAAAGTCACAACCCGCTGTGCTTACTCAAGCTTTTCCACAACAACAATCCATGGTTGCTCAAACCCCCTCTCTTGGGGATAGTTCTAGAGATCCTCATGATGTGGTCTCTTCGAGTGCACATATTTATATGTTTAATGGGATCAATTTGAACACTCGCTCTAAGACATACGACACGCCAGGTAACCATGATAAAGGAAAAGATGTTAACGATACCGGTACTTTACCAGATCCATCATCATCCTCCGTTAGTATTCCATCAGTTAATCCTCCATCTGGACCACTTCAGATTGAGAAACCCACGTTCGACTCTATATTACGCCCTCCTAAGAGCACTATCCACAAAGATACCTTTAATCCTAGTTCACGTGCCACCTAGAACTACAACATTGTTGAAGATTTGGCTCAACCACCGTGTGCTATGTCTGCGTCAAAAGTTCTACAACACTTCCCCAATCAACGTAGAACGCTCTTGGCCACTCTTGGTGCTATTGATCCTGAGTCGTCCAACCATATCATGTTTAACCTGGATAATTATGCATCTCGACTCTCCCACCAACTTGCTTTCCAAGTTGATGTTGTTGTTCACAACCAACAAATCCACCGAACTATTCTGGATGAGGGAGCCTCAACTTTTGTTATGTCTTTAGCGTGTTGGAAAGGTTTAAAATCACCAGCACTCAACAAATCCCCAATGATGTTATGCACCTTCGATGGGTGAGGTTTTCATCCCCATGGGATTTTACAGTCCATGCCCATCCAATTGGGTGGAAAAACTGTTACTGTTGATGTCGAGGTGGTCGATGCTCCCCTCGATTACAACTTGTTACTTGGAAGAAGTTGGTTTTATGCTATGACTGTCGTTGCCTCGTCGGTCTTTCGATGTGTTCAATTTCTTGATCAGGGAAAAATTGTCACTATTGATCAGTTGGATTTCTGCACGACCGATGCTCGCATTCCCACTACCAACAATATTCCTTTCTTGGGAGACCACAAGATCATGTATGAAAGCATTGGTGTTGGCTTACTGAAAGATTCTAGCCTCATGGGTACCTTCCCTACACCGCTTCCACCGACTACACATCATATTTCCACCGTCGATATGATTTCGACCACGGCTTATCAATCTTTCGGATCATTTGACCCTTGGATTGTACCTTGTCCATTGGAATTCGATGCACTAGGTGACGCCATGCCACTTAGTCCAGCCGAAACATCATACGTTTCTATCCTATCCTCTTCTCCCTCGTCAGATGACCAACATCTCTTGGCACCCGACAGTTCCTTGATGCAGTCACGGTTGAGTTCCTTGTCGTCTGCGATCGACTACATTTCCCCAACTTTTCCTTTGGATGAATCTATTCCGGAGATGCTTTGCATTGACAAGTTACCTTGGGATAATAACCGCCACCGATCCTCTTTTCTTCCCCCTCATGAAGAAATTCGGGCAGATATACAGTCTATCTCCCCTCCTGATGTCGATTTTCTATCGTCTCCCATGTTTTTAACTTCCGATGATTTGGATCCGGTAGTAGACATGGTGATTTCTTTGATAGGATTATTGGAGCCTGATCTCCTTACTCCTATCGTGACCCTCAACATGTGTTCCTTCCCAAGTGATTATCTTCCATCCAACGAAGATCTCCTGGAGGCCATGACCGAGTTTTTTCCCTTGACATGGTATCCTTCCAGAGCATTATCCTCTTGGAAGCCATGATAAAGCAGCAACCACGAGCATAGTTTCTCTTCTCTGTGGCAAGCTCGTTAAAAAATGAAACAGAGGTTCTGAGCATAGTTCTTTTCCTGTGTCAAGCTCGTTAAAAAATGAAACATTCATCTCTATTGAACCTTCTTTTCATCCACACTTCTCCTTTTTCTCATCTACTAGAGAAATTGGTGATGACCTTAGAGCTGGTGAATGAATTGAATCTTGGAGGGCATGTCTCCAGCCTTTGATGATCTTTCTAGAGTTAAGCCAGTAGCTTTCAAGCTGGGGGCATACTGAGCTTAATATTTGTTCTTTCTCGTGCTCGTAAATACATGAGAATGCATCCGAGTAAACTTTTATCTCTTTTTCGGACCTGTATTGATACACGAAAAAGGAACCCCCTGGAGTCTTCTTTAAGCTCTTTTCAGACTCTCTAAACATGAAAATATTGCTGAGTGATCTTGATTCCTTTCCCACTCATTAAAAGGTTTGAAAGGGCGTCTTTTGAGTGATAATTTATCTCTTTTTCAGCCTCGCGATACTAACATTATGAAAAAGGACAACATTGGAGTCACTTTTAAGTTCTTTTCAGACTCTCTAAACATGAAAAGATTGCCGAGCACCTTGTTCTCTTCACGCTTGTTAAAGTATTTGAAGAAAACGTATGTTGAGCGATAGTTTATCTCTTTTTTGGTCTCATTAGAGTACTTTACGAAAAGGGAACTGAGAGAGTTCTCTTTTAAGTGTTTTTCCAGACTCTATAATCATGAAAAACCTTCGAGTTTTCTGTCTTTGGACTCATTAAAACAAACATCGACAGGCCCATACGGGATCAAACCCTTACTTCTTCCAGTTCGTTAAACAAAGGAAGAGGAACTTACCGAAGGTGAGTTATATCGAGCATGAGTTACCCTCCTCGAGCTTGTTAAATTAAAAAGAGGTACTCGTCTATCTGGATGGGGGAAAAAATTGAAGGAAGCAAGCCAAGCAGTTTTTGAGAACATTACCAATAACTCTTAGAGTCGCCCTTGAACACGAAACTTTGTCTTTGTGCACATATTAATCCGTTGAACCTCTGCACTGAGCCAATCCTTTGAGTTTCTTTTACTCCTTTGGGTCACTTGACGTAAGTCACAGCATCCACCGCATCATCAAGTTTTGGTCCATGTCATGTTTCTTCTATTGCGCCTCAGTGTTCAAGGGAAGTATCCGCCTCAAGAGTCAGCCATCACAAATATCTTGCCTCAATACCTGTGTCAATCTATGTTCATTTGATCTACCAATTACATCTCTGTGTCCGTTTCGTGTCATTGATGGGGGATACATCAAAGCCCTCCTTCGACGAGTCTATTCCTTTCGAATTCAACACATTATCCAGGAACTAGACTTAGAAACCAATTAGTACTTTGGGACCTGCATGCCTCAATGGAAGGCCTCCTCACGTCCGACATTGGGTTTACATCATTGACCTCTGATCGGATGATTCCTTGGAAGTTCAACTTCAGTTCATCTATTCACATTTAGTGGAATGTACTAGGGTACCTTGGGAATCATTGACATCAATGGTGAATTCCCTCGCGCTTGTTAACAATTTACATCATTGACTGGTAATCATGTGGTTTCTGCCATGTTTGACATTAGTACATCTATTCACATGGTTATATTTGTACTACATCGGGATCGGTAAGAAGACCCTGGGTTGAGTGATCACTCTGATATGTACTTTTCCCAGGTTGCAATGGAATTTCTTTTGAACAATGACACATATACTGTTACATAGATCCACTTTGTATTGGTCGTGGCTATGTCTTGTCATCTCGTAGATCCATTGTGTATTCTTTGTGGCTATGATCGGTTTAGTTCATGGGAGTATAGATCCACAGTGTATTTTCGATGGCTATACCTTTTTATCAATACAATTATGGATCTGCAGTGTATTTTATGGCGGCCATATCTTGCAAGTCTCTATCACTCAAGCATAGGTATGCATGCCTTGGGTTTGAAACATGTCATAATATTTGTTGGATGTTTGTGTGCAGTTTATGTCAGGTTCTCTACATCTATACCCTTGCTTGAAAGTCTATAAAGCATTTCAGTTATCAGTGCTCATCTTCTAACTTCATACTTTGGGGGGCAATCTGTTACACATCAAAATTAGTCACTTCAATAGTGTCGCAAGTGTCATCATTACCAGTGTCGCAAGTGTTGCATTTTTCTCACAAGTGTCGCAAGTGTCAGGAAAAGCATATTGCTATGATGCCTATGTTGTGCCTATAATGACATAAGGAGGACACTTGACACATGTCAAACACTTTATTTGGAATATGAGGAATGGTTAACTGGGATTATGAACCTCTTGCCATCTGAAAGAACAAAAAAACTGAGTTTTTAGAGGAGAGCGCCCCCCTTATACCTCCCTCAGGAGCGTTGGCGCCTCCCTTACACTGTCTGGGAGCACTATAACACTCTGAAAACCCTTTTGAGGGAGCGTTGATGGGTTTAAGAGTGTTGGCACCCCCCTAATCCTTACTAGGGAGCGTTATAATTCTCTGATACCCCTTTTGAGGGAGCGCTGCCTATTCTGGGCAGCAGTTGGTCTATTGAGGAGAATGAGGGAAAGATCCCTTCAATTCCTGAAGGAAGTTGGATTCGAATCCCTAGTCAAGCCATGATCTTAGGGAAGATCCCTAACTGTAGGAGGAAAATCCTCAACTCACCCCAAAGATGTCTCAAGTGGTTGAGCCTCTCCAAGGCTATATAAGCAGGCTTTCTTAT
>ML832638.1:29502-52567 GCA_009831015.1 Picea engelmannii
AGTGGTTGAGCCTCTCCAAGGCTATATAAGCAGGCTTTCTTATGGTGAAAGGGGGGAGAATGATACCAAACTTATGATCTCATAAGTGATATTTGGAGAAGAGATTGAAGGCATGGAACCTATGATCTCATAGGGAACATACAGGAGGCTAATCAGTGAAGTTGTTGTCATTCTGATCGTGGAGATTTTGAGCAAGGGTTAGACAAGGAGAACTTGACGAAATTGTTGCATCCCATCCATGGCTGTAAGTAACATTTTGTCCTCATTAATGTAATATGCTTGGCCTGTTTCTTTCTAATTTGTGTTTGATATCACATGAATTAGTCTCTAAGTAGATAGTTTTGTTTCGAACTAATATTGATAGAATAGGAAGTTGTTTGTACTTTTGTTTGTCTTGCAGGGTCTACCAAGGAGCTCAAGATCGAAGCTCAAATTGGACTGTGCAGGGACAAATGCCGGTAAAAGGTAAATATTTCCTCCTTCCTCCTCATGCATTAGTTTGTGTAGACCTAAAATGAAGTCAGTGACCATGATAAGCACTTTCTGTCTTAAGAGTTAAGAGTCTAGTTCTCAAGAGGAGATCTACCTGTCCGCAGGGAGATTTTCCTTCAACAATATAGATGATTTATCTACATATACAGGGAATGTATTTTCCCATTCAGGAGATACTATTATTGGTGTGGTGACCATATTTTATTTCAGCGTATCCAAACCATGTTGACAGTCTTCATTCCACTGAAACTTTGTATCTTTTCTTAACAGTTTCTCCATCAGCACAGTAATCTGCACGTACCCTTTGATAAAACTTTTGTAGTATCATGTGTGTCCCAATGTCTCTCTTAGTTGACAAACTGTCTTTGGTGGTGGTGTTGAGCACTCAACACACCCTAAAAATCCTATTCCATTTTTTTCACTTTATGGGTACCACTTAATCTTTGCACTATCTGAATTCCATTTTCTTTTGAGAAATGTTTTGTCTTTGCTTGTTCTCTTAACTCTCATTAAGCTATTTAGGTTTGTATAACTTTATGAAACCCCATGAATTAAAGAGGATTAAAAATTAAATAATAAATAAATAGTCAAAACAATTCACCCAACGCGCTCAATATTTAGCATCGGAAAGAATTAAGAGGTGAAAAAGAATCACTCAGAAAACCTAATTTGCCAAGCATCGATCTTCACCGGTATCAGTGAAAATAAGTTTTGTTTCACAACAAATATCACATATAGACATCGTCGATACCTGATCCCCTTCGACATCAGTAAAAGGAGAAGGCAATAAACGTTAGGGAATAAAGAAACGATATCGTCGATAGACTATACCCAACGTGCATAACGAAATCAGGGAAGACCTGAAAGGTTTGCGATGAACATTCTGACCATGCTAAAGAGTTTTCCCCGATCACCGATTCCCGAAGAATTTCGGCATTGGGCATTTTTGAGGAAGCTAATCCGAAGAAAAAAACACGATAGGTTTATCCCCGATCACCGATCCCCGATACCTTTTCAGCATCGGAGAACCCAGGTTTATTTTAGAACGCACAACTTGAAGAAAGTCTTGACCTCGACTAATACGCATGAATTAAGTCACAGGTCTTCAATGCCACGTGTCTTTTCTAGATTGGAGAAATTTTACAGTCTAGATTAAACCCGAGTCATTCTTGGTTCCCTAGGTCCCAGTCACGCCTCTGAGTCAGTTTTTCCACGTAAGCACCATATGATGAAATTGATCGACGTCGGGGTTTTTCGTAGAAAGATATCAACGAAAACATTCATGGAACATCCCCGATCCCTAATCTACCCACTAAGAAAGCGACACAATGGGATGTTTTAGCGCTAGATACGTTTAGATTCAGAGAATTTAAGGGACTAATTAATTCCAAATCCTGCATTAGTTTCTGCTTCATGTGCAAATCAAAATGGTTGTTTGAAATTAGTGATAGACCACATCACCCTCCGCCCCTCCGCTGTCAAACCACGATGAATTCAAGTTGCAGATATTCGACAACATATTTGTTTGAATTCCACTCATCACCTAAATTAAATGGTTGATATGACATGGTAGTTTCGTCCTCGGTTTAATTTCTCTTGTGCCATTATAAATGAAACCATCCTACGCACAAAGGAGTTTCAGAGAATCCGAAGAAGCGAAATGAGAAATTCAAAATCTACAGAGATCTCGTGAGTATCAAATAACCAGGTTTAGCAATATTTACAGCTATGTACCAGTCTGTGGATTTTTCATGCTTACACTTTATATATATATATATTATCCAGTGTTTCTCTGTACGTAGTCTCTAAAATATTTATTTTGATTGCAGGAACAATGTCGCCAAGGAAGTTGACCACTAGGTGATCACTGAGGGTGTCGAAGTTGAAGGAGCCAGATATAGGAGAAGGTTCCTCTCTAGGGGTAGACAAATAGTTGGATACACTCTGAGGCCAGAACCAGTCATTAAGACATATACAAAGAAGGTTTTTATTCAATCGCCTACCTTTTTATGCATTTGGGCCTGCCTGTGGAAGAACGCCTATTCCCCGATATACCTTATGCTACTCCTAATGAGGAATTGAATCAATTTAGAATAATCATAAGAGAATACGCCCGACATACATGCCATCGCTTATGATTGGAAAAGGAAAGCTATCGTCCAGAGAACCACCAAGAAGAGGAGGATCACTTTAGATCGATCTAGCCTAATCACTACAAAGGAAAATCTGATCAACACAAAGCATGCTAAGATGTTCGAACTAGTCGGCGCAGGGATGGAAATCATAGATGCCACCCTGGACAGAGCTAGAAGAGATGAAGAGGAGTTGGTCACTTCCCCGAAGGAATCGGAACATTTGCGCCACTTGGATAAATACTATCAGGACACCACACAGGCCGCAATGTTCCTAAGGAGTGAATTCCAGGAAGCCTACAACAAATTTACAGATGAGCGGAACCTATTCACTGCAAGGATAGCCGAGCTCTAGGAAGACACCCTCATGGCACTTGCGACGACAAAATATATGGAGAGGTGGTACAAGAAAGCACAACAATATGTAGAGAGGGTTGACTATATCAGTGCGGTCCAATAGGGCTGAGATACAGAAGAGCATGGCATTTGGGTGTTAAAAGAGAGCAACCTTGATCACATAAAGAAATCGGTTGAGTATTGGGAAAAAGTGGCTCGGGAACCTCATCGGGAAATCCAAGAAAAATGGGACAAGTGCGAGAAAATAAGGATCAAGATCAACTGGGTAATGAAAGACATCGACCTCCCCAAGTTCAGTACACTTGACAAATTTGTCAACTTGTGTGACATAGTCCAGATTCACACCGAACAAGACTCATCCTGGGACGAGGAAATAGAAAAGGTAACAGATATGGTGCCAGGTCAAGTGAGACAATTCACAAAGCACCCGATCGAAGTGCAGGATATGTTGCAACAGTTGAGTGCCAGAATAGTCAAGTATCGGGCACATGCAATAGAGATAAGAGAGATTCACGCAGCCCCAATGGAACAACATAGATTCCCTTATGCCAACACATGCGAGGATATATTCATCAAGTGGTCGGAGTACGAGAAGAGTCACCCACTGAAGCGATATCCTGAGATGACTCTTAGAAAAACTAATAGAAGAGAACGCCATGTGGTGAGTTTTGTGTCACTTATTTGCACTTTAATAGTTATTTTTATGTTATAAATAAGAGCATCGACTGGTTAGTTAAGGGTCGATGGTTGTTGCAAAGACCCTCATTTTTTGGTTTTGTTAAGAACTATTTCAGAGCTTCCTTTAATTGAGAAGTCCTTTTGGGACCAAAGACAGGTTTGCATTTTTTTTCATCAAATGCATGTATGATTGGATGTGGAGAAGAATTATTTCTTATTTCGTCTCATGAATGGATGTTGTAATGAGTAAGAGATACTAAATCTATTGTTAAGTTATCTGATGCAATGTTTTACAGTTCTTTTCTTTAATGATGAAGATAAATCGTTGTGTTATTATGTGATTGATGATTAGAGTTGAGTGAATTATTTTACTTGCCATCGTTTATTGCATGCATGTTTTCTTCTGATAAATTATATCTCAGTTCCGTAATTGGAATACTTACACAGTTAATGTATTAGTACTAGGCCTGTGGTAGATGATCATTGTCTGCATGCAGAGTGAAAGGGTTATCCCAAGCTCAGCCTCTTCTCCAGTAGTTTAGTTTGTTCCCATTTATCACTTAGTTGGTTTACACCGACTATATCTTATATCAGTCCCACCTAAGAGAAAATACAAAAATAGAACTCTTGAACCGAAGGAGGAAACCTTCACAAGAAAACATAAAGCCCATCGATTATTTTGGCCGGATCGCAAGATCTGGAGAACCATTTCACTATTAAACGTTGTAGAGTATAATTGGGCCTCAGTGGTGGGTTTGGTTCCTGCTATTGATTTAAATGGATTTAGGACCCCTCAACAGAATTGGTACTAGAAGGAGGGCTACAAAATGAATTGATGAATATATATTTCACATAATATTTCAGACAGCTTGTAGATTCAAAAATATCCCACATGCATGGCTAGTCATTCCCAATACATCCCACACACACTAAGTACTCCCGAGACAAGTAACTCACCCAATATGAGGAATAATTCTTGTTCCCTGATATACCTTACGCTCTTCCTCACGAGGAATTTAATCAATTCAAAAGAATCACAAGAGCATACACCCGACAGATCAGTGCGCTGCCCTTAGCTTCGTTACTTCCTCAAAGAAAACATGTAAGAAGACCAGTGGTCGATACCCCTGACTAGGTTTTTGTGCACACAATAGAATACCTAATAGATTTCGCTCTCACCGAAATCGAACATCCTCTTAATCTAATCCCTGAAAATCTAGCTAACAACTTCTCTGAGCCGAACGATTTTTCAGAAGAAGAAGGGTTTAATTCATAACACTTAATTTTGGGATCCGAAGATATGGAAGATAACAATGACCATGATAAGGAGAGGGGAAACCCACCGAAAAAAATTCAACCTTGGTTGGCCAGAGATGCTTTTTCCATCCCTGGGTGAGTACATAAACTTTCCTGACATCCAGAAAAATTACTCCCTAAATTTGACCCTAAAACGTCAGGATTGCTTGAAGACCATATCAAAAAATTCATACTAGCTATCAAATTGAAGAATGTCCAACATGAAGACGTAGTATACATGATTTTCCCCTGTACCTATGAGAACGCATCCTCCACATGGTATTTTAACTTACCTGTAGGATCCATAACTAGTTGGATGAAATTTCAAAAGGATTTCCTGGATAAATTTACTGAAGAAACCACTACAAGAGCTTTGATGGATGAATTTTTCACCGCCACCATGAGTTCAAAGGAAAAGGTTAAATATTTCAATCAAATATTCACAACAATCTTAAACAAATTCCAACCCAAAGATAAACCTACTCAGGAGTTGCAAATTGTATATCTTAATGCTCTCCCAGCTTCTATTTCCATGTTTCTGAAGAGGGATGCCAAACCAACCTTAGCTGAAAATTTCAAAGAAGCCAAAATGATAGAGTTCCAAATGAAAGGATTCAAAGAAGGCCAAGTCTCGTTAGTTAATAAAGAAGTTCAAACTCCTCCCAAGAGAGGACTCCTGTTGACTATACCCCCACGGAAACAAACAAAACTAGCTCCGAAAAAGGGAAGTGGAGACATAGAGGACCTACAACGCATGGTCAAGAAGTTGTCAAACAAAATCATAGACATGAAGAGAAGTGCAGGGGAGGGAAACCAAAGCTAGATTCCCTATAAATATTTCTTTAAAAGAAATCCTCTATTCAAAGAAATTGAACCTCCCCCAACCAACTTAAATATCGATCTGGAGAATGTAGCATCCGAATCTTTCTGTACCTATCATCAGGAGAACCACTATGAAAGAGAATTCCCTCAATGGGTGCATGCCATGAACTTGATGGAAAACTAGTTTCTAGATGAGGTCTCCCTAACTAAACAATCAAGCAGATCAACTGTAAATATCGTCGATCAGGAAGAGGTTGATCTACCGAAAGAAACAACCATGTTGATATGGGATCCTATCCTAGATATGCCTTTCGATGACCTATTTTAGGTTCAATAACCACCCACAAAAGTTTTGGTTGTGAAAACACGAAGTAGGGGTCAACCTGTCTCAAACGAACTTACTACGACCCCAAATTTGGGAGGAAAACCAGCTCCCGATGCCCCGAAAGAACCTTTTTCTCCCTGAAGAAACCCTATAAACATCCATACATGAGAATCACCCAAGCTAGATTACAACATAGTAGAAGATTTGAATAATTTGAAGGCATATATATCGGTCATGGACTTGTGTAGAATCCCTCAGAAAAAAGACTTCCTGCTACAAGCATTGAAATCAGTAGAAAATCCTATAACAAACACTGACCAAGGACGAAATATAACTCCCACAGATCTAGGTAATAAACCAACTATGAATGCCTGCTCTAAAGATAAGAAGGGAAAAACTTTTTTCCCACCGTTCCTTTTAACGTTTGAAGTCTTCAACAGAAACCTTCATAATTGTTTGGTCTATTAAGGAGAATCTTCTAATGTTATGCCATTGTATATTTGCAAAAAATTAAACGCAGTCCCTCTCAAAAGTGACAAACATGTGATACAACTAGACATAACCTAGGTCAAGGTCATGGGTGAACTCAAAGATGTAATGATCAGAATAGTGACACATCCTAAATTTGTGTAAGTGATTGAAATCATTGTAGTATATATCCTAGAGGCTTATGGATTATTATTAAGCCAATATTGGTTTGAGAAGTTAAAATGATACTTTAGTACAGACTGGGCTCACTTTTGGCTACCATTAAAAGGGTACACAAACATGACCAGGATCGATAGGGAAATATATCTAAAACATATTGTCACCGACATAGAAACCCTAAATGAACCCTCATCAACAGATTCCCCTGTGTTAGGCAATTATTGCTGTGATTCCGACTTCAAAAATTTATCCCCTCTCTCATCTAATGTCCCCCTTACTCAAAACTCTGAAATGGTTTTTCAAGAGAAATTGCGAACAGGGGCGGAGGAAACCCTCTTCTGCCAAGAACCTGCATTAGAAATGACATAACAAACAGGAGGAAAAGAGGAAAGTGACAGGAAAGAGGAAGTTCATAGATTTTTCCCACAGGTTTGGACCTTATACTTTGATGGCTCTAAATTGCAAGAAGGGTCTGGGGTAGGGTGCATTCTCATTGACTCGAAAGGTAAACAACATTTCATGTCCTGTAGACTAGATTTCAAATGCACAAACAACATCGTCGAGTATGAAGCTCTAGTACAAGGGATAAATAAATCCATAGATTTAAACGTAAAAGAATTGAAGGTTTTTGGAGATTCTGAAATCATGGTTAGACAAGTAAGGAGTACTATACATTTCAATTCTCTACACCTAAAGAATTACCAACAGGAAGTGCACATGCTAATAGATCATTTTGAAGCTTTCAACATTACAACGATTCCTAGAGAAAAGAACATTCTTGTTGATTCCCTGGCCACTGCTGCTTCAAGGCTATCACCTCTAGAATATTATGAAGCCTCCCGATTTACTTTGGAATTTCTCTACAAACCATCAGTTCCCAACAATCTTTCTAATTGGAAGGTCTTTGAAGGAGATGAACAAATCATAAATTTTTTGACTAACCAAGATAATTTCAAATACTTGGCTATTGATGATGAAGTATTCCAGGAACAATCAATGGAAACTGACCCTCATATAGATCAATCGATTGACAAATCGAAGTCTCACACGATACCGAAGGGGATAGCTAATTTAGAAAACCTTTTTGACCTAAAGGAAAGATTTAAGGGGTCAAAAAATGCAAAGACCGGTAGTTCCTGTCCCATTCATGAAACTATAAATCTTAGAACGTCGGAAAACCCAAAAAACGTAATCCTCAGCTAGGCAATATATAAAGAGGAAAGGAAGGATTATCTCAAACTTTTGAGACAATATCAAGATTTTTTTTCTTGGTCCTACCGAGATCTTAAGACTTATGATACCCGTATCATAGAACACACTATCCCATTAAAATATGAAGTGAAACCCTTCCAACAGAAGCTCTGGAAGTATCACCCTTCCCTCGAACCTCTCATGTGTCAAGAATTGAAGAAACTTTTAGATGCCAAAATTATCTTCCAGGTCAGGCATTCCACGTGGGTAGCAAATTTGGTTCCTGTGAGGAAAAAGTATGGGGAGATCCTCCTATGCGTAGATTTTAGAAACCTCAACAAATCTTCAGAAAAGGATAACTACCCCATCCCACTGATGGAGAAACTCTTGCAAATCATGTCTAGCTTTGATATTTTCTCCTTACTGGACAATTTATCAGGTTACAACCAAGTTCTAGTTTCAGAAGAAGACCGCTTGAAAGCTACTTTCCGAACCAAGTGGGGAACCTTTGCTTACAAATGCATGTCATTTGGGTTAATCAATGCAGGAGAGTCCAGAGGGCCATGGATGTATCATTTCAAGGACTAATAAATACGTGTGTAGTAGTCTACTTGGACGATGTGAATGTGTACTCAAAGAACAAAGAAGAGCACATCCAACACTTAAGATAGATTTTCTAAAGGTGTAGGAAATACGACATATCCTTAAACCCTAAGAAAACTATTTTCGGTGTCGAGGAAGGTAATTTGTTAGGAAACATTATATCTCAAGTAGAAATTCGCATAGACCCATAAAGTATCAAGGTTATAGCTCAACTTCCATTGCCTCACAATAAAAAGGCTATGCAATCGTTCTTCAGAAAAATCAATTTTGTGAGGAAATTCACCCTCGATTTCGCGGAAACTATCAAACCCTTACAAAAAATCATTTGTAAAGATGTTGAATTTAAGTGGGATGATGAACGGAAAAAGGCCCTCAACAATATTAAGACTGCAATATCTCAAGCCCCAGTGTTGCAAAGTCTCGATTTCAACAAATATTTATTCCTCTATAATTTTGCTTCCAACCAATCATTAGCTGCAGTATTGACTCAGAGGGACGATGATAACAATGAGGCCCTGATATCGTTCATGAGAACTAATATCCAAGGTGCCTAAATAAATTATCCTACTATAGATAAGAAGGCTTATGCAATTTACAAAGAAGTAAAACATTTTGGATCTTACATCCTCAAGAACCATTCCAAATTCATCGTGCCTCAACCTGCAGTCTGATCCCTGTTTACTCAAAAGGATATGGGGGAATGAAGAGGAAACTGGATGGCAGTAGTCCAAGAATTTGATCTAGATATAAAACCTACTAAACTGGTTAAAGGAAAAGGGTTATGGAAACTAGCAGCTGAAGCCCAGGACCAAGTAAATGATGACCCCAGATGGGAGAATGAATTGGCATTATGGTGTGTTGAAGCTTCATACATATCCCCAGGACAAGAGTCTTGGTACAAGAAACTAACTTATCTCTTGTATCATGGGACTTTCCCAGAGAACCTAAACCCTAGGGAAAGGAGAGCTCTCAGGTTAAAATCCGCACAATATTGCCTCATAAATTATGTTCTCTTCCATCTTAATTATGACAGGGTACTTTTAAGATGTATCGAACGTGAAGATGCAGACAAGGTTCTGAAGGAGCTCAATGATGTCCCGACAGGTGGAAATTTTGCAGGAAACACCACTGCTCATAAAATACTGAGAGTTGTCTATTATTGGCCTACTCTGTTCAAGGACACCCACACATACACTAGGAACTGTAAGATGTGTCAAATAAGTGCGAGAAGGGAAAAGAGAGCAGTTGTCTCACTTCAACCGGTGTCTATTTCCAGGCCTTTCGAGCAATGGGGGTTATATATCATAGGAGAGATAACAATGAATTCCTTAAAACAACATAGATATATATTAACCGCCACAAATTATTTCAAGAAGTGGGCGGAGGCCATCCCTCTGACTCATGGAAACGAAAAGGTGGTGATCCAATTCATAGAAAAACAACTGATCACTAGGTTCAGTGTGCCTTTTGTCCTTGTTTTTGATAATCCAACTTACTTTTATTTCACTTTATTAACATATTTTTCCCTAGAAAAATGAATCATAATTAGATACTCTGCAAACTATTATCCACAAGAAAACGAAGTGGCAGAATCAACTAATAAGAACCTATTGAGAATATTAAAGAAAATAGTTGAAGACAACCAGATGAATTGGCATAATTCAATTCCTAATGCTTTATGGACCGATAGATTCACACCCAAGGAAGCTCCAGGGAATTCTTCATACTTTCTGGTATACAGACAGGAAACCATTCTCCAGAATGAGCTTTATCTTCCATCTCTTCAACTTGCTCAAGAGTCCAGAGGGAAGCCCTTATCAATTTTACAACAAAGAATTGACACCTTGCTCATGCTAGAAGTAGAAATGGTGAAAGCTAAATCAAAGTTCATATCCCACCAACAGATAGTTAAAATATGGTTTGATAAGCATAAGGCTAAAGAGAAGAAGTTTGAAGTATGAGACTTAGTCCTAAATTGGGACAGAGCAAATGAGCCTAAGGGAAAACATTCTAAGTTTCAGAATCTATGGCTCGGACCTTTCCAGGTGGCCAAGAAGATTGGGTTAGGCACGTATCAACTACAGAATTTGAGGGGGGAACCTGACGCTATCCCAGTGAATGGCGAAGCCCTAAAACAATATTTTCATTAAAAAAAAAAAAAAAATTGTTGTTTCTATGTTTATTTTAGATGCGTGATTTATCTTTTGCATTTATACATTTTGGTTTTATATTTTGCGATTGTTCTTTTGAGATTTTCAAATATTGTTTTTATCAAGACAATGGTTGACCTCAAATCATGCGACATAGCGAACTCTGTTCCTAACTCGTCGCTCACATACAAACACAAGAAACGTTGAGGAACACGCGGTCGTTCCGAGGGGTTTTTGTTTTTATCTAAGCTGCACAGATGAACAACTTTGGGGAAATGTAAAAGTGTTTTCTTGGTGGTCTAGTAAAACCTTAAGGGAAATACGGTAATTTGGAAAGGACTAAATTCACCTTAGAGGTAGAGCTAGTGAGTTTCAATTTAACCATCTCATTTTTTGCAAATAACAAACGTCCTCCTCTCCCGCTCGCTCAAGGCATTCTGTCGAAATAAAAATCAACTATATAAAATGAGCGCACATTAGGAGAGGGTATGCAGATATCTTCGCTAGGACTCTAGATGCTCCCTTGCAATGGAGCAAGGTCTGTGATGTTGGGGTGACTCCACCGGGGCTATGGACGCTCACTGACAGTGGAGCAACACCGTAGCAAATGAATAAGGGTAACTAAAAGGCCTAGTTACAGTGGATGATTTACTAGAATATTGTCAAAAGGGGGCATGGGTCAAGGTGACAGGAAAATAAGGTTGAATAAAGGTTAAAAAACCCCACAGGCATGCCCAGATGCATCTATCGGGGAAATTCCAAATGCAAGGGTAAAAGAAGCTCTAATGAAAACCAATTAACTTCCTAATCAGATTTTGCATCAGTCGAGCCCAAGGAAGGAACAAAGTTTCTTCTTTCTCCCAGTAAGTCTCCATTTGTTGAGCACTCAACACACCCTAAAAATCCTATGCCATTTTTTTCACTTTTTGGGTACCACTTAATCTTTGCACTATCTGAATTCAATTTTCTTTTGAGAAATGTTTTGTCTTTGCTTGTTCTCTTAACTCTCATTAAGCTATTTAGGTTTGTCTAAATTTATGAAACCCCATGAATTAAAGAGGCTTAACACTTAAATAAGAAATCAACAGTCAAAACACTTCACCCGACGCGCTCAAGATTCAGCATCAAAAGGAATTAAGAGGTGAAAAAGAATCACTCGAAAAACCTTAGTTGTCGAGCGTCGATCTTCACCAGTATTGGAGAAAGGAATTTTTGTTTCACGAAAAGTATTTCATATGGACATCATTGATAGCCGATCCCCTCCAACATCGGTAAAATGAGAAGGGAGTAAATGTTAGAGAAGAAAGAAATGATATCGTTGATAGCCGATACCCGACGTGCATAACGGAATTGAGGAAGACATGAAAGGATCGAAACAAACATTCTGACCACGCTAAAGATTTTTCCCCGATCATCGATTACCAAAGAATTTCGGCATCGGGCATTTTCGAGGAAGCTAATCTGAAGAAAAACATGCGATAGGTGTATCCCCGATTGCCGACCCCTGATACCTTTTCGGCATCGGCGAACCCAGATTTATTTTAGAACGCACAACTTGAAGAAATTCTCGACCCCTACTAATACGTGTGAATTAAGTCACCGGTCTTCAATGCTACTTGTATTTTCCAGATTGGAGAAATCATACAGTCTAGATTAAACCTGAGTCATTCTTGGTTCCTTAGGTCCAAGTCACACCTCCGAGTCAGTTTTTCCACATCAGCACTAGACGATGAAATCGATCGGCATCGAAGATTTTTCATAGAAAGATATCAATGAAAACATTCATGACACATCCCTGAGCCCCGATCCGCCCACCAAGAAAGTGACACGATGGGACGTTTTAGCGCTAGATACGTTTAGATTCTGAGAATTTAAGGGACTAATTAATTCCAAATCCTGCATGAGTTGTTGCTTCATGTGAGAATAAAAATGACCATTTGAAATTACCGATAGACCAAGTCACACTCCGCCCTTCCGCCATCAACCCACGATGAATTCAAATTGTAGAGATTCGGTAGCAGATTTGTTTGAATTCCACTAATCACCTGCAATAAATGGTTGATATGAAACAATAGGTTATTCTCCGGTTTAAATTCTCTTGTGCCATTATAAATGAAACCATTTTGCACGCAAAGGAGTTTCAGAGCATCCAGAGAAGCAAAATGAGCAATTCAAAAGCTGCAGAGATCCTTTGAGTATCAAATAACCAGGTTTAGAAAGATTTACAGTATGTACCAATATGTGGATTTTTCATGCTTACACTTCATATATATATATATATATATATATTATCTAATGTGTCTCTATACGTAGTCTCTAAAAGATTTATTTCAATTGCAGGAACAATTCTGCCAAGGAAGCCGACTATTAGGTGATCACCGAGGGCGCCGAAGCTGAAGGATCCAGAGATAGGTGAAGTATCCTCTCCATGGGTAGCAAAACAGTTGGAATACACTCTAAGGCCGGAACCAGTCATTAAGACATCTACAAAGAAGGTTTTTATTCAACCCCCTGCCTTTTTATGCATCCAGGCTTGCCTATGGAAGAACACTTGTTCCCTGATATACCTTATGCTCTTCCTCACGAGGAATTGAATCAATTCAGAAGAATCACAAGAGCATACGCCCAACATATCAGTGCGCTTCCCTTAGCTCTGTTACTTCCTCGAAGAAAACAAGTAAGCAGACTAGTGGTCGATACCCCTGACATACATGCCATCGCTTATGACAAGAAAATGAAAGCTATCGTCCAAATAACCACCTAGAAGAGGAGTATCACTTTAGATCGATCCATCCTCATCACTACGGAGGAAAATCTTATTAACACAGAGCATGCTAAGACATCTGAATTGATCGACGTAGGGATGGAAATCATAGATGCCACCCTAGACAGAGATAGAAGAGATGAAGAGGAGTTGATTGCTTCCCTAAAGGAATTCAAACATTTGCGCCACTTGGAGAAATACTATCAGGACACCACACATGCCATGATGTTCCTAAGAAGCGAATTCCAGGAGGCCTACAACAAATTTACAGATGAGCGACACCTTTCACTATAAGGATAGTCAAGCTCCAGGAAGACACCCTCATGGCACTTGCGACGTGCAAAGATATGGAGAGGTGGTACGAGAAAGCACAACAAGATGTAGAGAGGGTCAACTATATCAGTGCGGTCCAACAAGGTCGAGATATAGAAGAGCACAAAATTCTGTTGTTAAAAGAGAGCAGCCTTGATTGCATAAATAAATCGTTCGAGTATTGGGAAAAAATGGATCAGGAACCTCATCGAGAAATCCAAGAAAAATGGTCCAAGTGCGAGAAAATTTGGATCAATATCAACCGAGAAATGAAAGACATCGGCCTCCCTGAGTTCGGTACACCCGACGACTTTGTCGACTTGCGCGACATAGTCCAGATTCACACCGAACAAGACTCATCCTGGGCCGAGGAAATAACATAGGTAACCGATATGATGCCACGTCATGTGAGATAGTTCACGGAGCACCCGATAGAAGTGCGGGCTATGTTGCAACATTTTATTTCCAGAATAGTCAAGTATCGAGCACATGCAGTAGAGATAAGAGAGATTCAGTCAGCCCCAATGGAACAACATAGATTCTCGTATGCCAACACATGAGAGGATCTATTCATCAAGTGGTCAGAGTACGACAAGAGTCACTCACTGAAGTGATATCCTGAGATGACTCTTAGAAAAAATGATAGAAGAGAACACCATGTGGCGAGTTTTGTTTCACTTATTTTCACTTTAACAGTTATTTTTAGTTAATTTTATGTTATAAATAAGACATCGACCGATTAGTTAAAGGTCGATGGTTGCTGCAAAGACCCTCATTTTTTGGTTTTGTTAAGAACTATTTTGGCACTGTATTTAATTGAGAAGTCCTTTTGGGACCAGAGACAAGTTTGTGTTTTTTTTCATCAAATGCATGTATGATTGGATGTGGAGAAGAATTATTTCTTATTTTGTCTCATGAATGGATGTTGTAACGAGTAAGAGCTACTAAATCTATTGATAAGTTATATGATGCAATGTTTTACAGTTATTTTCTTTAATGATGAAAATAAATCATTGTGTTATTATGTGATTGATGATTAGAGTTGAGTGAATTATTTTACTTGCCATCGTTTATCGCATGTGTTGTTCCTGAGTTTATACTTTAAGGCTCTAAAGTATACGGTCAAGGCATCTAAAAAGATAGAGGAAGTTGAGGACAGAAAAATCAGTGATTAAAGGTGAGGGCTATAATTGGTTCCTCATCTGTCTCTGTTGAAATTCCGAGTTTTCTTGAATGTTGATATATATCTAACGTTCTAACTCAACCCGGTTATTTGTTGTTTGTAAGATAGTGTTAAATAGATTTAGAGCGATGCTGGTTTGATCCAAAAGACCAGGTTCAATGTTAGGTTTCCTTGAAACTGGTACTGTCATGAAGGATAAAAGGTAAGGAAGATATAATTCAGTGTTTTTGTTTTAGGCTTCGTTATCTCTATTTCATAATGTAAAGAGAAAGATTTTAAAACACAAATTAATAGGATGACTAAATTAAAGGTCGTTTCTTGTATCTGAGTTAAATTTAAAGGAAAGGGAACATGCATGATATGAGGGAAAACATAAATCTATTAACAAGGCGAGGCATCAATTTAAGAGGAATCTCACGTTGTAACAGAAGACTATGAAACAAGAAAATATTAATGAAGCATATGATATTGAAATCTAAACATTTACAGGTCTTGTATCTGCTGATAACTGATACAGAGGAAAAACTGTAGATGATTTAAATGACAAGAATAATAATTTCCACAGTAGAGATTGCACTAAATTGTAGTCGAGCATTCATCAATTAGATATATGAAAGAAATATGAAAAGACAGGGGAACACATAACTCATATGTGACAAAATATGGAATCTTCAATCTGCATTTCTATTAATTCAGAGCTTCTTCAAAATTACTTTCGTCAAAAAATGTCCTTTTAGAGAAATAAAAAAGCCATCTTTCAGTCTTCACTCCTTGTATTTATACAAGGTCATCAACACTTGATAGTTAACAACCTCCTACTTTTTAGGAGAAAAGTAGTTACAAAACTGCAACTTTAACCATTGCATGATTAACTTTGCTTATCTATCATTTCAATAGTATAAGATTTTAGATGATACTTCATTGTTCAGTCGAAGTCTCTCCCTCTGATGCTATACATTCAATACATTTCTCCAGAAAATGAACAAAATTTCTAGGAGGTGTCGGAAGATCCTTAGTCTCAAACAGATAAAAATTTATTTGTATCTTTGGAAGCTGGTCTTCAAAACCTTTATCGACAAACCTGATCACTTGCAATTTTAAATTGGGTTGTACCAGCCATATGTCTATTAGGTTGGCGTTGATTTCCTTCAACTGTGAAATTTCCTCCTGAATCTCCTGCAAGCCTTCTTTGCAGTTCAACTGCTGTTTCACAATGTTTATCTACCCCAGTGGCTCAGAGAAATCATTTATTTCGATACCTAACGCTTGCTTATCCAAAGAATCAAAGATTCCCTCACAGTCGTCTTTGATTTCTTTGACTATCTTCTTGTTTTCGGATATATTTGTTTCCCATGCCTTGAGAATGATGTCTCCTCTTATCTGTTCAGTGACAGAAAGCTTTAGATTTTTTGGCACCTCTTTGTTTCATGAACACGTGAATGCTTTCTGGAAGGTATTCCTTGCTGCTTTAGCCTCTTTTCCAGTAAAATAACATTATCAAGGGATTTGCTTACCTCTTGAAAGTAATTCTGGATGATCTCTATTTTGGAGATTAATTTTTGCTTCTCGGCTTCTATATTTGTATGTGCTTCCAGCGAGAGGGTATGGAAAGCCTTTAAGTCTACAACCCGGCCTTCTATCAAATTTAACTTAGCCTGTAGCTATTTTACGATTTCCTCTTGCTGAGTAACCTGCACTTGACTTGCTTGTATCCTCTGGTTCATTTCATCCAGGCTTTATTTGAGTGATTGAATTTCTTGTCTTTCAACAGCTCTGGCCTGCTCCAAGCTTTTATTCACCTCTTCTCTAATGTTTTTCTCAGCATTCTTTAACTGGTCTTGCAATTGAGCTATTGTGTGTTACTCTTATTTATCCTTGATCTCATGTTCTCCACAGTAAAAATGTTTGTAGTTGCCATGGCTCCCATAGAGCCTTCTACCTCTATAGCGAAATCCTCCTCTTCCAAATTATGGCCATCTACCAAGGCCCTATGCTTCTTCACCATACCCCCCTCTATCATATACATCTCTTGTTTTAGGACAACCTTCCTCTTTTTGCTGAAAAAATAATCAAAAGGAGGGATCTCATCTTTGGAGATAGGGGTGAGGTCGCTAACATATATGGCTCCCATCTGTGGGAAACCAAAGGCGCATTGTAAAGGGGTTAAGGAAGCTATGGGACTTCCTAGCTCTGTAGATATTTTCTTTCCCATGGCCTTAGGTATATTGACATAAACAGTAGGTGATGAAGGTGGAGTGGACTTACTGGATTTGGGAGGTGTCCTGGGCCTCCTCTCTGCTTCCGTCTCTGGATTTTCTGTCTGTAAGGCCTCTTCATTTTGTGAAGACCTTTCAGTCTCCTGAGGAAATTCTTCAGGATTGACTTTATCGTGTGCCTCTTGTCCGAAACCTGGAGGAGTATCCTCTTGTTCCTGAGGAAGGGTAATTGCTTCTCCTTGCAGTACTTTGGGTAGACCGCTCCATCTATGCTTCTAGAAGGTTTGAAAACTAGCTTGCAAGTCGGATGGTAGTATTCGTACCCTCTCTAAAACTTCCTCATAGGTCCTAGTCCCTTTGAACATGTCATCACAAGGGGACTTCTCGTGTTTATAATCCTTCATATTACAATGGGCCATGTGTTTTCCCACTAACTAGTAAGGGTTGTGCTTCCTGTGTTCGAGGTCTGCCAATTTGACCTCCTCCAGCGTTGCCGCTTCAACTTTGGAATGACCCAAGTTGAGAAGTGAAAATTTTCCAATCTGAATGAGAAAGAGTGGCCAAGACTTCTTTTGAGCCATATTTAGTTCTATCCCAATTCCACCTGTTACTATTTGATGAGCTACCTACCTACACACCAGTCTGTTAGGGAGGAATTTTGGGAGTGCATGTGGAGGGTTTGAACATCCGAAAACTCTGATGTATGAGAAATTCTCCTCTATAAACCAGTCAGCAACTGCCCTGAGGCTTCCTATGACCAACTCGGAAATGTAGGGAGGTGCACAGCCGTATAGCATATGATGTAGTGGTATCACCATGAAATGATAGATTTCATAGAATGAGTCCTTGGTGTTTTCTTCCCAAGGTTTAGAATGATATTCATGAATAGGTTCCGGGTAAGTCGGATTCCAACTCCAATTCATTAAAGGGAAAGGAGTTGTGAAGCATATAGCATCCATGGTGTATGCAGACATATAAAAGGCTATTGGTTGGCCATTGGATCTTTCAGTCTGATATTCCATGACCTCCTTCTCTATGTTATCGGATAAAATCTTATCCCAATTAAAACTGTAACCTTCTGTTGCCTCGTGCAAAAGGGGTACCCATTCTACAGGGAAATGGGTAGGAATTTTATTTATAAAAATTCTACATAACATCATCGCCACATAGACCATATACTTGTTTAAAGAGGTTGTGGCATAAACACCATGGGTGTCAGCCCTGAATTTTGCTTTGTTTCTCCACCAGTCTTTAATTATGCCAGGATACGTTTGGTCTGACTCAAAACATTCTTTCTTTTGAAACTCACTCACGAAATCTTTATTATAAATATCCTTGGGACTGGGAGATATTTTATACATTAATTGTATATGTTCCAGTCTGAAAGAGCCAATGACGAACCCTCGATCGTCCATAATGCTTCTCGTCTGCACGTATATTCGCTCTAAGGCCCAACTGATCATGTCGTTATAAGTCATGAGTCACGGCCGTGTAGCCACTTTGTGAATTTCAGACTCCACTATGTCTCAGAGTTTGTTGTCGACATCATGATGGAAATTCTTAATTTCTTAATCTAGTGTTTCAAAAATCTGCCTCTGGGATTTTATGGAATCAATGGCATGCAGTATTGTATCAGACATAACGTCTTCGTCTGGACTCGAGATCTATGCAACTTCCTCTCTTTTCTTGGTGGCCTTATTAGGTGCCATGGTATTTGCACTGGACCAGAAACCTGTTTACAGAGAAAATGTGTATAAAATTGGGTAAATGCGATTCGCTATAGATGTAAAGTATGAGAATGAAGTTCGAAACACAGGACCTTTATTAACCCTTAATTTTTGTTATGACAAGCGTACTGATACAAGCAATGAAAAAAGTAATGCTTTAATGGAAAGATATGCCTGGAGATATGCTTTCACATAAAAAAATATCTTCATTTACCCGTTAGTAATACTACCGTATATCGGCGATTTCAAAACTAGAATTCCGAAAATCGCTGCCTTCCCCAATTTACGAAATGCGAAAGAAGCTTAGTTATCACTAATAATATTTGGAAACAACTTAACCTTAATCTCAGACTTTGTTTAAAGAAAATGCGATTTTGCATTTCAGAACTTCAGGGATACTGTTGTCAGGAGATATGTCATAAGCAAACTCCGGGTCGCAAAATTGTGATGGGATTAGTGAGGCGCTAATCATTCGTATTAAAGTTTTAGTTAATCAATATTAATGAATAATTATTTTTTACTTTTACTTTTCATAAAATCGAGGACCGGGAGTTCGAAAGATGAGAGTTTGAGAACGCTTTAGTAGAAAGAAACCTGAATTGCTAAAGATTAAGGGAAATATGATTGCGTTTAGGAGTTTAATTAATTACAGCTTAAAGAGTGCCTTGTGAAAAGCGATGGAAAATGTAACATTTATTTCTTCCCCCCCTTTTATTTTTATATTTTTTAATATGTTAAACGACTTCAGGATTTCGGCGCCGAGAAAATAGGGTGGTTGAAGATCATACCTCGAGAGGAACCGAATCTCAAAACCCAAAAAGGAACGGAAGATTATGAATCCCCTTTTTGGACTAAGGACGGCTCCATGACTTAGGAAAAGATGAAGCTTCCGTTTTAAAGGGTAGAAAAATTTAAACTTCGTGTCAACAACATGCATTTTTTCTTCTGATAAATTGTATCTCAGTTCAGTAATTGGAATACTTGCACGGTTAACGTATTAGTACTAGGCCTGTGGTAGATGATCACTGTCTGCATGCTAGAGTGAAAGGGTTATCACAAGATCAACCTCTTCTCTAGTAGTTAAGTTTGTTCCCATTTGTCACTTAGTTGGTTTACATCGGCTTTATCTTATATCAGTCCCACCTAATAGAAAATACAGAAAGAGAATGTCTGAACCAAAGGAGGAAACCTTCACAAGAAAACATAAAGCCCATCGATTATTTTGGCCAGATCATAAGATCTGGAGAACCATCCCACTATTAAATGTTGTAGAGTCTAATTGGGCCTCGGTGGTGCATTTGGTTCATGCTGTTGAGTTAAAGGGATATAGGACCCCTCAACATGTGGAAAGTTAACAATTACTGCAATCTTTGTAGGATCTACTAATAAGCCTTGTTTGCATACTATATGGCCCAATAGTATCCCAAACGATGTTCTGAATATATATTTCTTGATGTTTAGTGATATTTGGAACTGCCTGCATCTTTCTAACATCAGCCGCAAGACCTCTACATGGTCTTTCAATAAACTATAGACTATCCAATCATCCAAGTATACCTCTAGAAACTGGTGGATAAACTCCTTAAATGCAACGATGACTACTCTGGAAAATATCGTTGCTACATTCTTCAGTCCAAACGACATGACTGTGTACTGGTAGGATCCCCATTCAGTAGCAAACATGGTCTTGTATCTGTCTTCCTGTGCTATCTTGATCTGGTGGTATCCTGAGAATCCATCAGTGAATGAGTAAAATTTGTGTCCCCCCACATTCTCCAACACTTCATCCGTAAAACGTGTAGGGAACAGGTCGTGTAGGCATGCATCGTTCAACTTCCTCAAGTCGATGCATATTATGATCCCGCATTGTTTTTTCTTCTGAACTACCATCGAGCTTATCCATTCTGATTCCTCCACAGGTTCTATGATTCCAGCTTCAAGCATTCTATCAATCTCATCTTTAAATTTCTTCTTATATATCGGGTTAAGTATGTATGGTCGTTGTCTGATTGGCCTTGCTTTAGCTATGAGTGGTACCTCAATTTCTCCTAGCTCTCCCGCTATACCATTAATTTCTGTAAATTTTGTGGGGAACAGGTCAATGTACTCGCGTAGTAACTCTGTTATGCTTTCTATTGTTTTCTCATCCCAATAGTCTCCAATGTTGGCCATTTTGGGATTCTCAACTGTCCCAATGTTGACTTTCTTTACCTTGATTGACGCAACAATTACTTATGACTCTAGGGGTGGACCTTCCACTTCTCTTTCACCTTCTTCTTCCTCGATCTGAATATCATGTGGATCATCTTCATCTGGTGCTTCTTCATGCACATGGTAGCATGACAATAGTTCTTTTACTGTCTGTTTGTTTCGATGTTGTTCCTCTGTTATGAGTTTGACTTCTGATTCCTTAACGAATATCACCCCTCTTATCTGCTTAAGTGTTGCATCTATGTTGGGGTTCTCATGCTCGAATGAGAAAGTGACTATAAAATTTTGTTGTAGTACTATCCAGTTCAAAGTTCCTCTGCGCAGTTCCTAATCTGTATACTAGTTCACTGGTATGCCTTCTAAGGTGTGTAAAAAATGATGAGGGCATTCCTCTGGGGGTGTCATTTTCCACAACGCTCTACACTTCTCCAATTGTTCCGCTGGTGCCCCCTATCCATCGTACTTATGATGCTTGTTACTTTTATGTTCTATGCCAAACCTTATGCATAGTAACCGCTTATATTAGTACCAATCTGTGATTGTTTCTTTGTGTGTACCCCACCATCTTCTAGGTGTGGCCTTGAGTGCTATGTAGAGTGCTAAGAGTCTCTAATTTTCTAACACTTCATCCTCATACTGTTGCAAGAATATTTCTAGATCATTTACTCCATGGAAACTAGGTGGTTCCCTTATCTCCGTACCTACCCATCTTACTATGCAATCTATTCTTGCGCACCCTCTTATGGAAACTTCGTGTAGTCTTTGTTGCCAGTTCTCTAAACCTGTATCTGAGTCTATCTCACATGAAGTAATGATCCACCAATTGATTATCCCATTTGCAGTTGGGTTTACATAGTCCTTATCACGCGCAGTTGTTATGTACAACTCGTTGTTTTCCTCTAATTCTAAGAAATTGGGTTCTACAAACCTTTCCCCTTCTTATGGGTCTAACAACACAATGACCCTGTATTCTCTTGACTCAAATGTCATTTTTCGTGTCTTTAAATTGATTATGGTCTGGTTATCAAACGCCCAATCCAAACCAAGCAATTTTGGATATGGTGTTGTGTCTTCCACTATCTCAATCACTTCGAAGTATTCTTTAGTGTGCACTCCGTCCAGGTCTACTGTTACTCCTTTCAGTCTACCAATTGGTAGGACTCTATGTTGGTTTTCTAGTTTTAGTTGGAATGGTGAATATCCCAATGTGGGCTCTCCCATACATTTCCATGTCTTCTTTGGTAGTACATTGACTTCGGATCCTAGATCTAGTATGATATCTCCCATGTTGAAATATCTGATGTTAGCATTCATCTTGAACTCTCTACTTGTTCTTCTCCTTTTATGTAGTTGATTGACTGTTTTTTGTTCTAATTTTCCTTATGTCTCTATGCTACATCTTTCTACTATAGTTTGCAATATTTTGACAGTGGATGGATCATTCAATAGTTTTACACATGATTGTAAAAAGCCTTTGATTGTACTTACTTGTCCCATGGGTTGCATTTCGTTGGTATGATCCAACAATGGAGGCATATCGTACTATGGCGCTTCCTTGTTCTGTTGCGTGGTTGAAGTCGATGCGGTGTCAGCCTTCTGAAATTGTTGTCTGGATTTCTTAAATATCTCCTTCTCATTCTGTGTGTCGAACTGCTTTCTTGGTTCGACGTTCTTCTTCACCCACTGGTGTTGTATTGGCTCTTGTCAGACTGCGTCGTTTCCTATTTTAGCTCCTCCGCGCATAACTATGTTGATGTTTCATCCTTCATCCCTTGCTTCGGCTGAAATCTATTGCACATTCTAGTTGTTTTGATTACTGTTGGTCCCCGGTTTTGACTATGTTCTATGCCCATACTACATACCATTGACCTCCAACTCTATGCCAGTACCACCCTTTTTGACCCTCTTTTTGCTATAATCAACAGCCCTTTCCCACTCAAAGGGGTCACCTAAGGTAT
>ML832640.1:8226-42253 GCA_009831015.1 Picea engelmannii
TGTCATAGTCTTTATTGATATTCTGAAGGGCACTTTACCATTTGTTTATCATGTGGCTGAAAAGATTCTTTCAAACTATGTCCCTTTGCCTACTCTTGCTTTGATTGCGCAACTTGGTTTTTGTTTAATTGATAAGGCATTGAGCATGTAATTTATGATTTATACTTGATTTCATAAGGGTCATGGTTAATCTTGTTTTATATAATGTGATCCATAAGCTCTCAGCTTGTCAATCTTATAAAATCATTGGTGACCATGTTATAAAACTTTGATTATATATTATGCAACAAGCGCATGGTAACATGTGAGTTTGATGTTATATTGAATGGTAATAGTCTCAACTTATGCGATGGCACGATTGGATAAACATTTAACTTTGGGTTTTGATTTTATGATTTGAGTAATTACTTGGCATATGTTTGATTTATGGGTTTGATTTTACGTTGAATATTTATGGTTTCAAACCATAGATTGGCACATTGGAGTATTATCACTCACCGTTTAAAATCTTGGGATGACCGAATATGTTGGTTTATGTCATGTTTGATGGAACAAGCGTTGTACTGTGCCATTAATGTTTTTCATGGCGGTGAACTAACCCACCACCTTCGCATGCGCATATTGAATTTGCCTCCCCTTTCATCATTCTCAGCTATTAGCCTAAACGATTGTGCTCTTGTGTGTTTATCCGAACCCTACCATGCACCCGCACCATGGATCTAGTTGTGAGGGCCGAACCCAATGGTAGCCAAGAATTGTTGATGTTTGATGGTGCTTACAGTGACTTGGAGGAATTCAGATGGCTCCTGTTCATACGAAAGTTTGATGGCTTTAGCCCTGGTGTGGCTCGGCAATTCGCGTTAACCTTTGATGGCTGCCGAGCCAAGGTCGGGGATGTGCAGTTGGAAATTGATGAGCATTTTCTTAGTCTGGCTACCGGTCTGCCTGCCATCGGACAGAAATGGTCAAAAAATTGTAAAGTGGAAGATGTCCCGTGGACATTGCTCTTCCAGTCATGAAGAGTGAACTCCTGTGACAAAGGTTTGCCCGCGAATATGCTAAAGCAGTGATGGCATGAACTGCTGATGATAACTAAACAATTTATCACCTGCGAGGGCAGGTATGGTTTTGTTTTCTTGTACCATCTTCGACTACTGATGGTTTTCATGGGCTATGAGCTTAATATGCCTTACTACTTGCATAGGAGTCTATTTAAAATGTCTAAAAGGTACAAGCGGAACCAGTCCGATAACAGTTTATTTCATTTTGGGTTAATTAAAATGCTTGTGGTTTGTCGTTTGGGGTTAGGCCGTGACTGTTGGAATGATTTTCTTATTCGAAATAATTTCGAGGACTCAATCCCACCACAGGTTGATAAACCTGTGGTAAGCGAGAGCAAGTTGGTACCCCCTATGCCTTACAGTGCTCTGTTACCCAAACCCCTACCCGATTCACCTATTGACCTACCCAAATCTGTCACCACAGATGTGGACAATGTTAAACCCGTGGCCAAAAGGCCTAAGGCCAAACGTAATGCCAATTCTAAAGGTAAGAAAAATGGTCGGTTAATCTCTCGCATGGCAAGAAACAAACCAAAAAATGTTGTCAACCCTGATCCTATCACGGTGAGTGAAGATTCTGACTCAGAGATTGAACGTTACCTGGAAAGTGAGTATCCCTATTTTGAAGGTCTGTGTGACAAACCCTCATACGATTTTGTCAAAAACCTACCACCTTGCTTGCAAAATGATCCTAATTTTCCCAGCATCAAAATGCCTTGTGAAACCCCTGGTAATTCGTCTAAACCCCCTCCCGCTCCAATCGAAACAACTGCTCCACCATGTGATCAGTGTGGCTCATGGTTGGACAGGTATTACCTCGATGTGCCAATGCTGCAGTCCAAAATTCATGCTCTGGAAGATCAAGTTGCAAGGCTCACCAGCCAGAAGGTAAAGACGCCATCCACTGATAAAAAACAGCGAACAACAGGTTCGATTTTGTTTAAGAATGTGGAGTCTGCTACAATGGTTGTGAACTCAATAGTCCGAACAGTCGCACTGGTATGGTTATCAATTGTTTATATGATGAACTCACAACTCTGTGTATAGCGTCGATTTGAAATTGTTTAACGAGCATGCATTATTGTATATAAGTTTGTTTTGATTAATCGAATCCCCGAATTAGCTTTGATTGGATTTGGTTTTGGTTTGATTAATCGTGGGATAGATTTGATTGTTTTAATTTAGCTTCAATTGAATACTCTGTCAATTATTGAAGTTGTTTCTAAACACATGTTGTTTCTGTTATTTAAATTTCAAACACAGTCAATGTTTGATTCAAATTTGTGATATTCTGGATGATGTGGTCGCAATTATAGTTAACTATTGTGATTTTATATTTTATGACCAATTCGAAGACCATCCTGTTAAAGTGTAACCAAATCGCAAATAGATGTAAGTCATAATTGTTGTATCCAACTAGTCGATTCACATTATACTATTTGACCGCGTTCTCAGCTCGGTTCATATTGCAAAAAATATACTGTTTAAATTTGATTTGTTGGACGTAAATGATCATGCCCAGGATTACGATGTGTTTCTATTTTTGACTCAGTCACAATTCGATTTGGTTATTGCCCAGTTTATGGTTATCACTGATGTTGATCGCTACGATCATTATGTGATTCTGTCTGATTGATTATGTAAATGTTCAACGATTCAAATCTTTGGCGAAGTTTGATGCTGTTTTGAATGTTTGGCAATAATCGTAACAACCTTTCCTTATTGGCATTTGATCAAAATGATATGAATCTTATACAGCAGTAACAAATCAATTTCGATTATGTCCAATTATGCTTGTATTTATTATAACTGAGTTCAATTAAATCATATCGTATACGAAATGATTCACCATTGATTTTATTTGATATGAAACAATCCTGTTATGATTTGACCATATTTTATGGCAATTAAAAAATAGAGTATTCTTACCCTGTTTCGTTTGAATCATTTTTGATTTGGTTAAATTTGAATGATAAACTCATTAGAATTATAGTGATTCATTTTGATATTCATTAAAAGAAAAATTAAATTAAATTGGATTTGATTTCTTTTAAGATTTCATTTGATTGTTATCTGGTCCTGTGTGCTATTTTAGACTAGCTACAGAATCAAATGATTCTGTAGCTAAGTCTGTAGGATCAATTTTTTTTAGTGTTTTGTTATTGAAATATCTTTCTAATTTGATATTTGTGTTCTATTGCAGGTAAATCCGAAATTGCAATTGAGTTGTTGAGCAGTTAGGGGATGTTTCAAAGATTTCACTTACATTTTATTTTCTTAGTTTAGGTGATTTTGGGATATCTCCCAGATTGTGTAAAACATTTGATATTATCCACAAGGAGGTTTTACCTTGTGGAGAAACCTATATATACTTATGATTTTTGTAATAATGTTCATCCTCATTCGTGGGAGAAAAAGGATATGGAGTTATAATACAGATTGAAGCAGAATTTGGTGTTTTGTCACAGCTTTAGCTTCTCAATATATCAATATTTTGTTTTATGTTGTGTATATCAGTTTGTTTATGATTTATGACTACTTTAGCTATCTAAATCATGTGGAAATGATATAATTTTAATCATTATCCATATCTTGTCTCTTCCAAATAGATAAAAGACATAACAATCGTTAATTCAGTTTGTGAATGACAATTTTAGCTTCTTCATAAATTGAATTGTTATATATAAGTTTTTTGCATAATAGGTTTCCCTTATTGCAGGAATTTATAATCATAAGATTGTTATGATTTTCTTTTATGTCTTGTTTGTCCTGTAAAACACTTCAAGGAGCAGCATAGCCGATCATTTACGAGAAGCTTACGGACTAACCGGTGTGAGTTTCCCTCCTCCGAACAACTTAGAAGTCATCATACATAGGGCAGACTTGGAACGTTTCCAGGTCAATTAGTCTTCTGCTTGATGTTTTCATTAAGTAGTTTATTTCAGATATAAGTTTAATAAGATTTATATTATATTGTTTAATTTTAGTAGTTTTACTTCTTATTCACAAAATATAGAAAATCAAAAAGAGATTCTTGACTGTCTTAGGGCAGAAAATGCATGAGTTTTGCAGGTTTTAATCAAATCTGTAGGTTGTATATAGTATACATTTGTGAATAAATAATATTGCAACTGCTAATTATATAGTTGATTTGAGTTATTATAGTATTAATAAGTAAATAGTAGAATAGTTAGTGTAATTTGTATTTAGTTTTAGTTTTATTTAGTAGTTTGTTTTAATTAGATTAGTGTATTAGTTTAGTTTTAGTTAGTTTTAGTTAGTTTTATTAATTTTAAGTAGTCTTAGTTAGTTTTATTTGTTTTAGTTAGTTTAGATTAGTTTTCTCTTTGGTTTTCTTAGGAGACTTTATAGCGGCCAACGGAGCCGTTAAACCCATCAGGGTGGTTCATTCCAAACGGCTTGGGTTATTTAGACAACCCCGGACCGGTTCCACTCTCTCAATTGACGGACAAATAGTTTCGCCCATCAACACATACCTCAACCAAAATCCCTCAAACATGAACCAATACTAAACTTCAGTATATCTACCTCAGATCAACTCTACAACAAGCCCTAAAATTCCAAGAGGGCATCCAACAGATTTACAAGGAAAATCCTCAACTAGATTCATAAATTCAACACTACGCATATGAAAACCATACCTTTTTTATTCTTGTAGCATTCTATTGCCGCGAATCTGTTGTCGTGACTTTTCTGCCGTGCTTTTTCTGCCACGATTTTTCTACCGCACTTTTCCTACATTGATTTTTCTGCCGCACTTTTCCTGCAACGATTTTTCTGCCACACTTTTTCTACCGCACTTTTCCTGTCGCAATTTTTCTGTCGCACTTTTCCTGTCGCGGTTTTTCTATCGCACTTCTCCTGCCGCACATTTTTTGTCGCACTTTTCTCTATCAATAATACCTGCCCAAATAACCTTTCTCAAAATAAATATTCAATGATATTCAGTAGGTGCTAATGTGAGAGCCTTTCTCTCTTATTTATACTTCCATGTAGCTTCCTCAAGGGGTTATCTTCTAGCCAACTTAACCCACTTTCCTTCTTTTATGGATAACCCACTTCTAATCACTTGTCCACTTCTAACTCACTTTGTTACAAATAGTAAATTCTCCACTTCTAGTTGCAACTAAATTATTTTTAATTATTTTCTTATTGCCAGAACTTAACCCATGACTAACTCCTAGTTTCACCCACTCGACTAGTCAACTTATTCTAGGAGCTTCTAGAATTAATTTGAATTCTTTGACCTTCTAGATAACTCATCAGGGTTCTCCACTTCACCAAGCCATAAATCTCTAACCGTGAGGAGTTATGTGGCATTCTGCATATCGTCAGAAATGGCATGAAATGTACTATCCATATAGAATAGTATTACCTGCAAATATATTAAATTTCATACCATTATACATCAATCAAACTAAATTCCCTTAATCATACTTTTGGGGCTATCAAAATTTTCTACCAGACTTGCTTCAAGGGTTAACATCAATGACAACCAACCCAATTAATCAACAATCTCCCCCTTTGACATTGATGGAAACACTCTGATGCAATACTGAAGTCATATCGCTCATGCTCCCCCTATGACCATCACTCCCCCTAGAACCATGCCTATTTTCTCTCTCTCCAAGCATCTAACTCTCTATCCTTCATCTAATAAATCTCTCCCTCTTTGACATCAATGGAAAAGGTAACTTCCCATCCGAGGTTTCTCCCCCTAACTGAATTGTCCTTGGGGCTGATCCCCCTGACTGAACTCTTCCTGAAACTGCTCCCCCAATTTGAACTGTCCTATTTATGGTGCTTCCTCATGTAAATATAAGACATATAAGATAAGCATTCATTTTGGAGTAGAAATTAATCTTAGTCTCTAGCGTAGATACTCAAAGGCTTCCCTTGGAAGCGGTTTTGTAAATATATTTTCCACTTGTTCTTTTGTTCCCACATATTCAACTCTAATGTTCTTCTACGCAACATGTTCTCATAGAAAGTGATACTTGATTGGAATGTGCTTTGTCTTAGAGTGCATCACCGAGTTCTTTGAGATACTTATCACACTTGTATTATCACAATAGATTGGAATGGGCTCATCATACTCAACATGTATATCTGTCAGAGTTTGTTTCATCCATATAACCTGTGTACAACATGTTGTTGCTGCAATATACTCTGCTTCGGTTGTAAATAATGATATCAATGATTATTTCTTTCTTAGCCAAGATACCAAACCCTCACCCAAGAAGAACGCTTCTCAACTGGTGCTTTGTCGGTCATCAATGAAACCTGCCCAATATGCATTTGTGTAGGCAATAAGTGATAAATCCTTTCCTTTTGGATACCATAATCCAAACTCGTTTGTACCCTTGAGATATATGAATATCCTCTTTACTGCTAGAACATGTGATGCCTTTGGTGTTGCTTTAAATATTTCCACCTGTATAAGTACCTACATTACATCTGGTTTGGATGTTGTCACATAAAGTAAGCTTCTAATCATTGAAATGTACTTCCTCTAATCTGTAGACTTTGAATCATCATCTTTACTTAATTTGCAATTGGTTTGCATAGGAGTACTCGCTGGTTTGCAATCTTCCATTCTTTACCTCTTTAGCATTTCTCTAATATACTTGGTTTGAGAAATAAAAATTCCTTGGTTTCTTTGACATATCTGAAGACCCAAAAAGAAGGATAGTTCTCCAAGTAATTACATTTCAAATTCATTCTTCATATCCTTTGCAAATTTCTGGCTCAACCTTTCATCACCACTTCCAAAAATAATATCATCAACATAAACTTCAATTAATAAAATACTATTTTGAGTTACCTTGATGTAGAGGTTGTTGTATGCATTTCCTTTCCTGAACCCTTGTTGTTGTAAGTATCTGTCTAGTCTGGAATACCATGCTTTGGGGGCCTGTTTGAGACCATACAAGGCCTTCTTTAATTTGCAAACATAATATTCATTTTTTGATAACTAAAATCCTTTTGGTTGCTCAATGTAGACTTATTCTTCTAGTTCTCCATTTAGAAAAGATGATTTCACATCCATCTAATACACTTTAATATTCTTTGAACATGCATAAGCTAGTATCAATCTAATTGCTTCCATTTTGGCAACTGGGGAAAATATCTCTTCAAAGTCGATACCTTCAACCTGTGCATATCCTTTACATACCAATATAGCTTTGTTCTTGGTAACCTGTCCATATTCATTTAATTTATTTCTGAAGACCCATTTTGTGCTGATCACATTCTTGTACCTTGGTCTTGGAACCAATTCCCAAGTGTCATTCTTCTCTATCTGATCCAATTCTTCATCGATTGCCTTTATCCATAATTCATCCTTGTTGGCTTCTTCAAAAATATTTGGTTCAATTGAAGATAAGAGTGCTAGGTCCAATTGTTATGGTGAAGAAATTCTTCGTCTAGTCTCAACTCTTGCATCTTTGTTCCTGATAATATGATCTGACGGATGATTATTTTGTATTCGTTTTCTAGGTGTCTTTGGAGGTACTTGTTGTTCTCTCTCCTCTACTTATATTTGATCTTCTTCATCTTCCCCTTCTATTTCTTCTTCATCCTTTGCTTCTTATTCATAAACCTGTTCCACTGACTCTTTTTCTTCTTCTTTTAATTTTCGTCCACCTGTTTCATCAACTGTTACATTGATGCTTTCCACAAATTTATTGAGCATTATACTGTAACATTTGTATTCTTTCCTTATACTTGAGTAACCAAAAAGTACGTCTTTGTCTACACAAGAATCAAAATTTTTCATTATGTCATCTTCTCTTTTGATGTTGTTGATTAAGGTTGGTTGTCATTGATGTCAACCCTTGAAGAAAGTCCGGTAGCGAATTCCTGTAGCACAAAGGTTTAGGTAATGGATCCAAGGTTGTTTCATGTATAATAGTATGAATTTTAACATATTTGAAGGTAATACTATTCTATAGGGATAGTACATGTCATGCCATTTCTGCTAGTATGTGGAATGTCACATAACTCCTCACAGTTTGAGAGTTATGGCCTTACGGAGTTGGAGGACCCTCATATGTTGGCTTGAAGCCCAAAAAGGTCAAAGAAGTCAAAGAGTTTGCAAAGAATAAATTGTTATTTAAATGATAAAGTAAAGTTACAAAGTCAAGAAGGATTATTTAAATAATAAAGTGAAGTGACAAAATCAAAGAAGATTATTTAAATGATAAAGTGAGGTGACAAAGTCAAGGAGGAATATTTAAATGATAAAGTAATGGAGAACTTTCTAATTATGGAAAGTGGTTAACCCTAAAAATGAGGAAAATAGGTTAAGTGACCTATAAATAGGTTAAGTGACCTAGAAATGGGTTAAGTGACCTAGAAGATGCTTCTAAGGAAGATATTTGGAGAGTATAAATAAGAGGAAAGGCTCTCTCATTTTATATCACACTTGAGAATATTGAATATATATAGGTGATTGAGGTGACCAAAGTATGTCTAAGCCAAATTTCAGAGGGAAGGTGAAGAATAGAAGGCCGGGATTCAAGGGAGGATAAATTCTTTTGATGGTGCTTTCTAAGGTATGTTATTTACAGGTCATCTCACCATTTTTGCAATAACGTTTTTTTTCTAGAATGACTCAAACCATGAAATTGATAGGCCATTCAGGAAACATATCCAAGTATCTGTGGTAAAAATTTCAGCTTGTGGGTCATTGTATTTTTGGAGTTACACTCTGTGGAAAATAGGGTTTGTGGTTAGTCTTGAAACTAGTCTAGAACATGTGTTTTGGGTAAAAACGTCATAACTTCTTCATAACAGATCCAAATTCAGTAAGACCAAATGTGTTGGTTAGAGTATATCTGCAGTATTATTTGTAACATTTTCATATCCATTCAACAAATATTATGTGTGGGGCACACTCTACAAGGTCACAATCTAGAATAAACTAGAATTCAACAAGGTATGCCATTTTTGCTATAACTCCTTTTCTGAGAGGTTCCAAGTAGTGACACCTGGAGAAATTTCATAAAACAAATTGAAGAATGTTGTGTACTATTTTCAGATATTTATTCATTACAAGTACATAGTTATGATTATTTCAAGTTAGGGTTGTTGACTAATCCCAAACTAGTCATGTGAGACTAAAGAAAAGGTTGATGAAAATGCTAGTCTCTTGTTGTGAAAGTTAAGGAAGGTTTGTAGGTATGTGATCATATACACTAGGTCTATTATAGAGTGACAAATCATATTTAGATGATTAAATTGATGAGGGATTTTTGTTAAGGTACATGTTGGGTACATGGTTGAGACAAGTAGTTGATGAGTTGGAACATACATGAGGTGTATAGTTGATGATGTTGGTACAATTTGATGAGTCATAGTTGATGAGTAGTTGAAACATGATTGGTACATACTTGTTACATGGTTGGATGCACTTGTTTATGGTACATATTGATTACAGGTTGTTTGGTACAAGTTGGTGCATGGTTGATGTACTTGTTTATGGTACAGGTTGATTACAGGTTGAGGTACAGGTTAATGCATGGTATATACCGAATAAAAAAGACCATTTAGAAGTGCATTTGTGGCTTTTGAATTATTTAGACTGAGTTTCTTTCTATTTTCATTTGTTGGTGGAACTGTTGGTTCTTTGTATCCATCTACAATTAATTGCCAAAATTTAAATCCTTGTGTATGTACATATGTTTTGATACTTCTTCTCCATAATGCATACTTTTGTCCATCAAACTATGGTATTATATTTTTATACATATTGTTTCTCTCCATGATCTACCTTTCATTGGTTAAACTTATTATTGAAGGAACCTACTCTCAATCCAATTGTTGGATTACTGAGATGGAGGTGAATCAGTAATAGAGATTTTTAATCCTTTTAACCACAATATGCAAGTGTTATTTATATTTATGATCAATATACCATTATCATACAATGAGTGCATATTAATAAACCATGAACAAATGAACAATCATACATAAACATAGTACATCGATATTTTTTACGTGGAAACCCAATGTGGGGGGAAAACATATATGTTTTTTCTTATTTGTCTTTAAGAATTACATTCATTGGAAGAACCAACTTCCTTTGTTTTCTAGCTACAACTGGAAGGAGGCTCCGACCCCCTATTTTTAGGCTAAAACCTGAGGGAAGCTCCAACTCCCCAATTCTATGGCTACAACCAGAAGGAGGTTACAACCCCCTAAGTTCTCCGGCTACAACCAGAAGGTGGATACAACCACCTATCCTTGCCTCGTCCAACCACCCTGAAATGTAAGTGTCAAATGTAGAAACTCAATATGTCACTGCCACAACCTATTCTATCAAATCTGTCACTGAGAAACTTGTCACTGTATACTCATCAACCAATCTGATCTGATCACATATGCCTAAAAAACTATACCACAAGTTTGTACCTTAAACCATGTGCTAGAACCTCATTGTTATACAACCTCTATTTGTACTAATAGCTTCAACAACATACCTCAACCAAAAGCCCTCAAACATGAACCAATATTAAACTTCAGTAGATCTTCCTCAGATCAACTCTACAACAATCCCTAAACTTCCAAGAGGGCATCCAATAGATTTACAAGGAAAACCCTCAACTAGATTCCTAAATTCAACACTACACATATGAAAACCATACCTTTTTTCTTCTTGTAGAATTCTGTTGCCTCGATTTTGTTGCCTCACTTTTTTTGCCACGATTTTTATTCCGCACTTTTCCTACCACGATTTTTATGCGACACTTTTTCTATCGCACTTTTCTTGCTGCGATTTTTCTGCCGCACTTTTTCTGCCTCAGTTTTCCTGCCACAATTTTTTTGCCACACTTTTTCTGACGCACTTTTCCTGCCACACTTTTTTTTCTGTGCTTTTATCTATCAATAATATCTACCCAAATAACCTTTCACAAAATAGATATTCAATTATATTCAGTAGGTGTTAATGGGATATCCTTTCTCTCTTGTTTATACTTCCATGTAGCTTCCTCAAGGGGTTACCTTCTAACCAACTTAACCCAGTTTCCTTCTTTTAGAGATGACCCACTTCTAACCACTTGTTCACTTCTAACTCACTTTGCTACAAATAGTAAATTCTCCACTTCTAGTTGCAACTAAATTATTTTTAATTATTTTCTTATTGCAACAAGTTAACCCATGACTAACTTCTAGTTTCACCCACTTGACTAGTCAACTTCTTCTAGAACCTTTTAGAATTAATTTGACTTCTTTGACCTTCTAGATAACTCATGAGGGTTCTCCACTTCACCAAGACATAAATCTCTAACCGTGAGGATTTATGTGATGTTCCACATATCAATGGAAATGGTATGACATGTACTATCCATCTAGAATAGTCTTACCTGCAAATATATTAAACTTCATACCATTATACATAAATCAAATTGAATTCCCTTAATCATATTGTTTGGGCTACCGTAATTTTCTACTGGAATTCCTTCAAGGGTTGACATCAATGACAACCAACCCAATTAATCAACATTTATAATATGGTTACAATGGAAGCCCAAAAGGGGATGCCCGTGGGCTTGACCTCGAGACCTCCCCCAAACCAAATCCTAATTTTAACTATTGTTACCAACAGACAAAACGGTAGAGTTGGAAAATCCACCAACAAGTTATCATTTAAACATATCCTTTTTCCATAACTTGAGGGTCTAGGCCTAGCCAAGTACAAGGAACGATTTCTATGAAGGAAACATATATTAAAGAGTGGTATGGACTGCAGTGGCATGATTTTTGAGGCAGAAATACCAAGAGGTCATGAAGGTGATAGTGTCGGATTGAGATGATTTGACAATCGTTTTTACACTAATCCTCACCACGAATCCACTGGTGCAGTCATATTTTCCATGTAGACAGAGGATCTGAAGGCCATTTTTTAGACTTGAGGTATAGCCATGTAATTTATGCCATTTTTTTCCAAGAACATAATATAAAATCCTTTACACTTCAAAGTGGGCCCGAAGATGTATTCCATTGTTGGATGAACTATGTTATCATGTCTTGTGTTCATGTTCTTATTCTCATCATTTATCCATGATTAAGTCTTCTTTAATCATGTTGCACATAAGATTTTATTTATTCTCTTAATTAAATTCATGTAAATGTCATCGATGAAAAGATCTTGGATCATGTTGGTATCAAAGAAATCTTCTTTGACTTGAATTGCGAGTGTGATTGCTTACTAGGGCCAATCTCAAAGCAGGTGAAGGAAAACTTAATACTTTCAACCCAAAGATTGGACGTGAAAATCAAAGAAGGAAAATGGAGGATGAATAAATTCATGTATATAATGAGAAGGCTTTCCAAATAGCTTTCTACTGAATGTCAGTCATGGTGGAAAAATTGTTTGCAGATTATGAGAAGAGAGTTACAAAGAAGGAGAAGAAGAAGAACTACAAAGAAGAGGATAATGCTTCAGTGAAACATGGAAGTGGAAGAGATCCTCCTAAGCCTCCATCACCATCTTCAAGTTCAATCACTTCTTCCTCTTCCTCTCATTCTCATCATTCTCAAAATTCTCATCATTCTAGTTTTCATCCAAGTACTTCTAAAAATCCATTTTTGAAACTAGATGTGAAATTTAATTTTCCCATGTTCAATGGAGAAGCTAATGAAACATATCTTAATAATTGGATCAGACACATCGAAGTTTACTTTTGTGCACAATAGATCAAGGAAGAGGAGAATATCCAATTGGATTCTCTTCAGCTCAAAGTAAAAACCCTTGTATGGTGGGAGAGAAAACTTCATAAAGGTAGCAAATATAATGGTAAACTCCTTTCTTCATGGTTTGAATTTACATCTGCGTTGAAAAAAATATTTTATCCACAGGGTTATGTTCAAAAATCCATGATGGAATGGAAAAACCTAAGATATCATAAAGGTCAGAGTGTTTAGAGTTTCATTGAGGAGTTTAGAAAACAAGCACTTGCATTAAATATTCCTTTAGATTCTCGTGAAAATTTAATGAAGTATATTGGTGCACTTCACAGTCACATTCGACATACATTATTATTGTTTAATCCCAAAAACTTAGATGAGGTGTGTGTGGCAAGAAACTCATCTTGAAATCAGGGGAAATAATGTACAAGAATACCACCTAAATAATTTTTCCATGTTCCAGAGCAACAAGTTCAAAGGGAAAAGAAAGTACAAGAAGACAATGACAACAAAGAAGGAGGAAGGAAAGACCTCTTGCACACATTGCAAGAAAAATGGGCATGATGACAAGATCTGCTGGAAGCTACATCCATATCTGAAGCCAAAGAGATTTGGTGACGAAGGGAAGTTGAAAACGGTTGCAACAATGCAAAAAGACCTTGGTTTCGATTCAAGTGACAAAATGAGGATTACAGTCGTTGGAGTACAAGGTAAAAGTTCATTTCATGTTGGTTCAAGTTCCACAAGTACATATCATGATCATGAAATAAGAAGTGAATTATTTCATATTAGAGTTGTATCTAAACACACAAATATTAACACTCTATTTGATCCAGGTTCTCAAGTGAATTTAATCTCAGAAACTATTGTTAAAAAGTTGGTCTTAGAAACAAAATCTCATCCTAAACCTTACCCTCTTGGTTGGGTATCTAGAAATGCAAAACTAAATGTCACCAAGCAATGTAGAATTAGATTTTCCATTGCTTAAAATTTGATAGATGAGGTTGATTTAGATGTTGTCCCACTTGATATATATGGCATAGTTCTGGGTAGCCCATACCTTTATGATAGAAATGAAATCTTCTTCATAAATGAGAATAAATGCCACCTCAAAAAGGATGGAGTGGAATACATTGTAAGATCCCATGGTATGAAAGTAAATACATCCCTTGTGAGTGTAGGACAAGTGAAAATACTCATAAATACTAATACGAAATATCTACTCATGGTTGTAAGAGAAAAAAATGATAAGACATATGATGCTTTCCAAGGATGTGATCCTTCTCACAAAGATGAAATGATTGATGTTGTATCTAGCTATGATGAAATCTTTCAGAAACAGGTGGATTTCCTTCCAAGAGGGATTCAACATGAAATACATCTTCAACAAGATGTCCCTCTTCAAATTGTAGGCATGTACAGGATGTCAGTTGTGGAAATGGCATAAATCAAGAAGTGTTGGGTGCACCGACCACACTGAGAGGGGGGGGGGGCAGTGAATCTGTGTGTGGATATTTTCACAATTATTTCTTTCTTTAGTTAGAAACTTCATCAAAAATTACCATTCATTACTTTCATTCACAAATATCTACTTGCATGTAAATATATATCAACAAGATTCATCAATAATAAATAACTATGAACCATCATAACAATGAACACAATGAGCACCAGATATATGTGTAATATTTTTGTATTATGTTGTTACATGAGACTACAATCTTTGAGGTTTATCAACACCAATTGAAAAGAGAACCAACTCCAAGAGAGTACCAACTAGAAAATACAAGACCCAACTTTCATATCTGAGCACCAACTGAGATGTGAGAAATCCAACCCTCAAGTACAAGACTCCACTTGTAGACAAAAAACGAGATTTCCAACTATACCAATAGTATTCAAATTCTTCCTACAGGTACACAACCTGTATATGCTGCAACACATGTATGTACATGAATTGTCTTCTTTCAGCCTGCATATGTACATGACATGTCCTCTGTCAGCCTACGTACAACCTAAAAAAATTAGGGTTTTTTGGAACTCCAAAACTTCTAGCCCTTCAAACCTTCATTGCCTCTGTCACATCAGCATGTAACATGTCACTGTATATCATATCATCAACCATATGCATATATGTATCATGTCATCAAGCATATTCATATATGTATCATGTCATCAATGAAGCATCTCATATAACATATATATCCCTCAACCCAGTACAAGTAGCTCAAAGATGTAAACTATGGGAACCATATCAGTATTGTACCATACATAAGATTGTTCCTAACTCAACCAACCATCCAACATATACAATGTCTAAGTACCACAACCATCACACCAAGAATGCCTCAAGCATTCACCATATCATAAGCAAATCCAAGCATCAAAACAAACATGTAACCATACCAAAAATTATGTAGCTAATCTAAACCTGTAGAATGTTAACCTGACAACTTGCTTTTAGACTCTAGAGACCTAGCACCGACATCTACTTAAGTTTTCATGACCTTGTTGGCCCTTGACCAAGTTTGGGGAGATCCTTGGTCAAGTTTGACCTATTTTGGGACTTCGATTGCCTGTCGAAGGCGGAGTGCAAGACAAAGCAGGGATCATGGGATCTCGACCCCTTTTTTGGGATTTGGGATTATGTAATGAGTATGGGATGTCATCCCATGGGTTTACCCATGTTTAGGCCTATTTTGTAAAGTATAAATAGATGTCTAGGAAATGTAAGGAGGGGCATCTATGTGATGTTGGATAATATGCTAAGTGCTAGATCTATGTGATTGAAGGATTGTAAGTGCTTTGTCCATACTATGTGAGACTTGCAGAGCTAAGTGAAAGTCATTGTAAGAGGTTGTGGAAGGATGCGTGCTTAGATCTACTCAGGGAAGGAGGATCTAGTGAGCTATGTAGATCTCTTATCCTTTGCGGAGTGTTTTTAGGCTTTGTGCATGTAACCTATTGAAGAAGATAATAAAGAAGAAGAGTTGGTGGACGTAGCCCTAGGGTGGGGTTGAACCATGTATATGTTGTGTTGCTCTACTTTGTGCAATGTGTTGATGTGTTTATGTCTTTACTTGCTAATCAATTTGATATAGATAGATAGATCTATTTATGCTTTGTGCTAATGATGTATATGGATGTTAGATCTGACACATGTGAATGTGCTTAGTGCTTGAATCTACTAGATATAACCTACTTCTCTACGATAAGTGCTTAGATACATCAGATTTGACTAAATGATGCGATGCTCTGTTTTATCTCCGAAGTGGATAGTGGTTAAATATTGATGAACTGTTTGTGCTAAGTGCTATGCTAAGTATTACAATCACAGATCTGTGTCCCAACTAAGGTTGCAGACACTTGAGTCCTGCATCCACCCCTACCTCTACCTCGGGTGAGACTTCATCTGCTTCACATGTGTTGCTGAAAGGGCCTATAGTTAGGGTTTTGTTGGTGCATTGTTGTAGCAAAGAAACCTAGGTCTGCCCCTGTGCCAAAAAATGGTTACGTTGCCAGGACCTGAAATTGTGATTGCTAGGAACTAAGGAAGAAGAATATTTGTGCAAATATCTGACCTGAAACTGTGAAAGCTTTGTGTGTAGATCCGTCGCTCTAGTGCGCAGTACTCTACTTAGTTTGAGAAGATCTGTGCGAAAGAAAAGAAGTCCAATCTGAAGAAAAGAGGCAAGATCTGAAAGCTTTGTGCTCTGAGAAAGGTAAAAGTGAGAATTCTTGATTAAAAGAGGTAAGATCTGCAATCTCTGTGCTTTGATAAAGGTAAGAATAGTGAAAAGTTCTAGATTTGAAAGCGTTGTGCTCTGTAGAAGTAAGATAAGTAGAATTTTTTGTTTCTAAAGTATGGATCTAGGTATGTTTGATAGATTCTTTCCTAGCTTGAAAACTAGGGCACTAATAGATGAAATAAGGTTTGATATGTATAGATCTGATAAGAATAGTGAGAGATATGTTATACCTATGCATAGAAAGAATGTTTGGACTAACAAGTGGATGCAGGATCCTTGAAAGAAATGTTTGCAGGTTAGCTACTATGATGCTAGCGCACAGTATATAAAGAGCTAGGAATCATTTAAAAGAAAGAGAGGATTAACCCTCTGTTACAGTTGCAGAAGACCGAGACATCTTGGTAAGGAATGCCTTGGGAGAAGACCTAGTTGTCTTTGTTGCAAAGCTATGGACCATGAAGTATTGGATTTCCCTAGAATGATTGCTAAGCTTGAAGAAATGAACATGAGACAAGAAAACCCTAAGGCAGATCCAGAAACCATGATTATGGCAGAACCCTAGAAAGAATCCGAGAAAGTATTGCTACAAATGAAAGAAACCCTGAATGACCACCGATATGTCAGCTTATTAGAGATCTTCAAAGAAAACGAATACCTTGAAGCAAGAATAGGAGACTTCAGAATTGACTGTGTTATAGATGAGGAAACACAAGAAAATATCATGACAGAAAGAACTTGGGAACTTTTAGGGAAACATGTTATGATTCCTTCATTAGGAGGATAGGACTATTCAATAGAAAGATGATAAACCTATGTGGAAAGCTCACATGGATTTATATGAATGCAAATGGAATTCGACAGAGGAATATTTTGAGATTGTTAAATTTATTGAGAACAACACCCCATTTACCATGTTACTAGGAAAACCTTGGATTGAAAGAGATCAGGCCAGAAGGCAATAAGAAGAAGAAGTTTTAGAGCATAAGAAGCAAGAGCTAAAAGATTTCATGACTAGAAGGATTGCACACTTGATTGAAGAACATGAGAACATATCAAAGCTATTTAACACCAGAAACCTGAATATCAAAGTTGCAACAACACTAGAAGACCCATAGAAGATTGAAGTACCTGTTCTAGATAAAGAACAAGTATCACCCTCGACTTTTAGGAAAGAATCTTAACAATGCGAAGTAACTATGCCAAAAGAAGATAAGAATCACAATGGAAAAAGGCATACCGAGGCGAAGATCACTGGAAAGAAATATAGAAAGCTAAGTAAGAAGAGAGCTAAGATTGACAAGTTACAAAAGGTTCCAGAGAGAATTTCACAGGAAAATTTGCAAAATTGGAGCTTCGTCGGGATAGCAGAACAACGTCACATGGCACTTTGCCATGGTGAAGAAATATAGTCATTAGGACTAACATAACCATTTGACTAACCCTCTGAACAGGTAGAAAGGCATTTATGGTTCACCACCAGACCGTTGGACTGTGCCATAACAGACATAACAGAGTTAATGAAGGCTTCTCGACCATTGCAAGCAATATGTTGCCAAGTTATTTATTTATCCTGTCGCACCATGCACCAAGAAAACTTTTGCTAACCATGAATCTAAGCCCATAGACTTTTTGATTTTATACAATGATCATTGTGCTATTTCCTTCTATCTTATTGCAGTGTCTAAGTTACTCCTTGAACCCAAATATTTCCAACCCCGAGCGTGTATGTCAGATGAGTTTAGCACTGCAGAGAGAGTTGTCGAAGAAGTTCTGATCAACCTCATGAATGAAATATTCATGTCGATGTTTACGGGTGTACAAGCATCATCGATGAGAGGACTGCAAGCCTCTCCGTCGATTTCTCGTGAATTGGGGCCATCCCGACCATCAGTAGAGAAGAGAACTAAGCATAAATACGACCTAGCAAATGTGAAGTTGATTCCCTCCATATTTCTCGATTACATCCTACCTCTGGCTGGCTCGATGAATCATGATAGCATGCCAAGAGAATTTGAGTACACTATGGTCACTGCGTACCTCATGAAGGGGAAACACACAGTTCAGATGGAGAAGGATAAGATCATAACGTTGAAGTTCAGTGACTTCAACCTTTGAGATCACAAGATATATGGTATGCTCACCCCATACAAGTACATAAATATAACAATATGGAATATCTCTAATATCATCCCTTAGTCGTGGACGATGAACCTCACGCAGTCCACCCTATTGAATGCCATGAAGATCCCACACTTCAGATGACACCAGGAAGTCAATGCATGTGTCAAGATACTACTGTCGTGTTACCATGGCGGCTACTTGTGGCTAGACCACCACATTACAGTTGACCCAACACTGATCCACAGGATCATAGGACTGAGTATGCAAGGACCCGACCCACATGACTTTTATCCCAGAAAAGCTGCAGATCATGGACTAGCACAGAAGATCAAGGATACTTATGGCGACGTTGAGAAGGGAACAAGAGGCTACAAGGTAGCTTCCATCCATAGTGACATAGTGCGCCTCACATGTCAATTGATAGATAGAAAGTTAGTAAGGAAGAACCAACCTACGCAGGTCACTGGCTTTGTCGTTGACCTCGTAGGGAAGTGCGTGAAAGGCCTACAGATGAACTGGGAAAAGTACCTAGTTAACCAGTTGGAACTAGATTACAGAGAAGCACATGATCAGGGTTATGAATTTCATTTCAGTTGGCTACTGGTCCTCATTGCATTTGTTGCCTGGGAGATGTTGGAAGGAGCGACCTTCCCCAACATAGAGTCGTTTGAACCACTTTCCGCGAAGTTCTCTACCCTGTGGTATTCAACTGATATGAACAAACAGTGGAAGTCGAACGTTGTGTTTCATACATACTACCTCTAGCTAAAGCGATCCATTGAATCAGAGCCTCGCATGACTCATAACATCCTACAGAGATTTCGACCACTAATGAAGTTACGTGTAGATCGACACTTTATATACATTACAACGCAAGAAGATGAACACCAAGAGTAGCTTCAGTCATATTATAAGATTACAGAAGAAGACCTTGAGGAGATCACCAAGGAATGGTCCACTGACCTCCTTATCCCCACCAAACCCATAGAGATATCTGATATTGATAGCCCAGAGGAAACTCCTAAAGAATAGAATACACCTAGAACTAGCAGACAGAAGAAGACTGAGGAGGTCCAAGACTTAAGCAACACCTCAGGGAAGACTACTTCAGTGTCACCTAACCAAAGGGGTGGTGATGAAGTAGAAGCTAAATAGAGACCAGGAAAAGTAACACCACCTATAGATGAGGTTGACCCTTTGAAGAAAAGGAAGGTTTCCCCCTCGAAACCTTCTTCCTGGAAGAAATCGAAAGCCTCCATGACAGGGATGCAGACTATCCTCACCTCTTATAATTTTGACTTCATCATAGTAGCCCTGAACGATGCTTCATTGGAGATAGTAGAGAAACAAGCAATGAAGCAGGAGGAAATGTATGATAGGATTGAATTCAAACTCTGAGGGGTACAATAAGCCCTTTAGTCCAGTCGCGTAGTCTCCACTGTGCCTCTGCCATCGAGAAAACTAGAGTTGGGAGATGAGCCAACCCAACTCCACCAACTAGCTGAGACAGTCGAAGATCACCTTCGACGAGCACAAGAGGAAATAGAACAAGCCATCCAGACTTTGACGCAAGTGCAAGGAGTACTTGTAGAGTAGCATCGAGCAACATAACAGGAAAATATTTCTCTCCAAGCAAATTTTGATGAAGAAAAAGCACAACTACAACAAGGAAAATAACAGTTGTTGCAGAGAAACTTGAAGTGAAAGAACTAGTCAGTAGAGCACTTCGCTCTGTGACAATATTAGAAATAAATGTAGAGGATTGATTCACACAGCAAGTAGAACATCTCACAGAAGTTATTCAACATCTACAACAACACATAGAAAACTTATAGCTCCGCGTAGTGCTCGAGACTCCACGGGATGTAAGGGATCAAAGAGAAGCAATGACTCGAAGCGCAGTTGAGAGAATAAAATCCCTTGTTATGGAATGTAAGAAACTTACTAATCGAAGTACCCAGACCTGTGAACAACTCATTGAGAATCCATAATTGAAGGCACTGGAGTCTCATCTCCAAGAGGAGAAGTATCAAGACGAAATGATACAAGCGCAACTGAAGCCCTTGCCAGTTGTGGAAAGAATGAAGCGATCCCAAGAGTAGTGCACTGCCCAATAGCAGTTTCACACTATATAGAGCAGAGTTATGGAAGTAACTCAGAGGCTCCAACCTGTACAAGATAAGGCTTACCAATTGTTCACAGAGGTTGAAGGCCGAGGAGCAGAACTGGAGCAAGTTGTCACTGCAGCCAAACAATGCCTGGAGGGACCTGTCAACGACGCAGTCATCCAAGAATTTTCTACACAAGAGGGCAAGGCACAACAACAAGTCGAAGTAGCTTGAGCTACGCTCCAGGATTTCGAAGCAGAACTACCTAGATTAGAGTGACTAGGGACGAGTCACAGGTGCGTGTTGGGGGCATGTTGGCCCTTGACCAAGTTTTCAGAGATCCTTGGTCAATTTTGACCTATTTTGGGACTTCAACAGCCTATCAAAGGTGGAGTGCAAGACGAAGTAGGGATCACAGGATCTTGGCCCCTTTTTGGGTCCTTTTTGGGATTTAGGATTATGTAATGGGTATGGGATGTCGCCCCATGGGTTTACCCATGTTAAGGCCTATTTTTTAAAGTATAAATAGATGTCTAGGCAATGTAAGGAGGGGAATCTATGTGATGTTGGATAATATTCTAAGTGATAGATCTATGTGATTGAAGGATCGTAAGTGCTCTATGCATACTGTGTGAGACTTGCAGAGCTAAGTGAAAGTCATTGTAAGAGGTTGTGGAAGGTTGGGTGCTTAGATCTACTCAGGGAAGGAGGATCTAGAGAGATGCACAGATCTCCTATCCTAATGATGTATATGGAGGATCTAGTGAGCTTTGTGCTAATGATGTATATGGATGCTATATCTGACACATGTGAATGTTCTTAGTGCTTGAATTTGCTAGATATAACCTACTTCTCTATGACAAGTGCTTAGATACATCATATCTGACTGAATGATGCTATGCTTTGCTTTATCTGCGAAATGGATAGTGGTTAAATATTGATGAATTGTTGGTGCTAAGTGCTATGTTAAGTATTACAATAAAAAATATGTGTCCCAGCTAAGGTTGCAGACACCTGAGTCCTGCATCCACCCCTTCCTCTACCTCGGGTGAGACTTCATCTACTTCACAGGTATTGCCGAAAGGGTCGGTAGTTAGGGTTTTGTTGGTGCGTTGTTGTAGAATTGAACCCTGGGTCTGTCCCTGTGCCAACAGACCTTTTTAGATGTATGAGACATTTCCTCTTTAATCCCACGAATGTATGAAACCTGGTCTTCTATGGCCCATATATGTATGTGAACTGGCCTTATACAACCCGCATACAACTTCATAAAACTAGGGTTTTTTTGAAACTCTGCAACTCTGAAACTTTTGTCATCAATCCTTATTTGCTACCTCAGACTTGCAAAACTTCAAATATATCAATGAGTACCTGCAATAAACCTTTCAAAAAATAATAGATATTCAATCTTCTCAATATATTGATTGCAATAAGGGACCCTTGCTCTCTTATTTATACTCTCCAAGTAGCTTCCTCTAGGGGTTATATTCTAACCAACTTCCTTCTTTTAGGGTAACCCACTTCTAACTACTTTGTCCACTTACAACCACTTTATCCACAAATAGTAAACTCTCCACTTCTAGTTGAAACTAATTTATTTTTAATTATTTTATTATTGCAACCACTTAACCCATGATTGACTCCTAGTTGCAACTAGTTTGACTAGTCAACTTATTCTAGGAGATTCTAGAATAATTTGACTTCTTTGACCTTCTAGGGGCTACTAGATAACTCATGAGGGTTCTCCAAATTTACTAAGCCATATCTCCTCAACTGTGAGGAACTGTGTGATGTACCACATATCATTGAAAATGGCACGACATGTACTATCCATATACAATAGTCTCACCTGCAAATTCACTGATCTTCATTACATTATTCCTCAAACAAACTTGGGTTCCTTAACCATACTTATGGAGCTACCAGAATGTGCTACCAGACATAATCAAGGGTGAAATCAATCTCTAAGGGTTGAAATCAATCTACAATATCAGTCTCCAAGGTTTGACATTAATGACAACAAACTATCCAAACCAATTGTCCATCAATATAAATCAATTGTTTGACAAGAAGCAGGTGAGGGACTTACTAGACCAAGGGGTCATCCGACCTATCTCGTCTCCTTGTGGTTCAACAATCATGTTGGTAACAAATAAGGATGAAAAAATGAAGAATTGATACCCCTTTCCTTATCCAGGTGGATATTGGTGGCCACACACCTTTTCCAACTGGCTCAAAGAAATTTTCTGGCAATTTTGGTAATTTACTACTTTTAGCAGTTTTTAATTTTTTGGGCCATTTTGAGGGCCTAAATGAAGGTATTTTGGGATAGAGATTCGAAATGATATCAAAAGGCTCTAATTGAGCCCCCAAAATGAATCTGCTCGATGATACCTTTCCAACGAGCTATCATGTGCCCCAAACATAGATCGTATGCCAAAGTTACGCCCCTAGGAAGTTGATACACCAAACTACCCAAAACAGGGTCCACAAAATTGTTTTCTTTTCATCTTCTGGGGTTAGGGTTTTGGATTTTCTTTATGATAAAAAGGCCTTTGTAGCCTCATTGTAAAAGCATCTTCTTGCGAATGCAAGTAGAAAACACATCTCTTCTCAGAGATAAGTTGCCACTATTCTAGCGAGTCTTTCACTCTATAATTTTTACAGTCTTTGTACATTTTCGCTCATTAATAGAAAATTGTGTATTACTATATCTATGTGTTTATGGTTTCATCTCTGATAGATTTTTGTTATATTATTGGATATCCGAGATATCTCTGTACATTTCTTTATTATATCTCCGCTCTCATTTCGTGCCGAAAATAATCCGGATCAGTGGTATCAGAGCAGGTTACTCTTGAGTGTTTTTTAGTGCATTTCCCCGTCGAGGTTCGAGTATAGTATGTTGGGTCTCGATCTTGTATCTCTTGAAGACAATCTCTCTCACATGCCGATGAAACCATCCATGGCAGAAGAAAATAAAAACGCTAGAGCAGACGATTCTATTAATCTATTGCTTGAGCAAGCCCTCACATGACAGAGGGATGAAATGATGGAGAATTTTTCCCACATCCTTCAACATCTGGCGATAAAAAGAGGCGCATATTCATCGAGCGACCACTTTGGAAGTACCTCTCATTTCAAGGTACAAGTTCATTTTGATATTCCCATAATTTAAGGACAGATAGATGTGGATGCCTTAGAAAAATGGTTAAATCTGCTAGAAGGTTATTTCTTTGTTCATAATTTCTCCGACAGGGAAAATATCACCTTCGCACTCCTTAAGGGTCTGCCCCATGTCAAACATTGGTGGGAATCTTACTGGGAGAAATGTTACACAACAAAGTCTGGAATATATGGGGTCGATCCCACTTGGGACTTTTTTGTGGATGCGGTAAAGGAACAATATTACCCTGTTGGAAACTATGAGGACCAATACATGAGATGGAACACACTACGGAAAGAAAGCGACCAAGAATTTTTGGAGTTCATCAATACCTTTCATACCTTGCACAGCAAGCTGGCTATCAAAGACTCTGAATGAAATTTGGTTCTGAAATACCGTGGGGCTCTACACATATACATACAAACTGAAATGGAATTTTTGTACATCTCATTACTCAATTTTGCTTATCGATATGTTGTTAAAATCAAGAAAAAACTTAAGCACCAGAACAAATGGGATTTTGGGTCTGCAAATCTGCAACAACCAAAGTATGATAAAGGAGACTCTAAAAAACAGCTTCCTGAAAACTAGTCCAAGCCACAGGAAAAGAAGGGTCATGGAAAGATGAAGAAGGACACCGGAAAATGGTGTGATTTCCACAAAATCCCCTGGAACAACACCGATGAATGTCGCTCAAAACAGTCATTGGTGGTCGAGATCAAAGATAAGGATCCAAACCTTGATTCAGAATATGATTCAGAAAATATTAATAGATGACAGATCATTGACACAGACCCCACTGCTATTGTCGCGACCACAACAATTCAACCAGAAGAACCCACATATCCTAAAGAGGGGGAGTGCCTTTTTCATTCACAGATGTGGGTGAAGGGGACCCTATTGCATTTTATTGTTGATAGCAGAAGCTATAAGAACCTCATCTTAGCAGAGGTTGTCAAACAGTTGGGATTGTCGACAACACCACTCCCACAACCATACAAAATCAAGTGGCTTCACTAGGGACGAGATCATCGTGTCACTCAGCAGTGTCGATTTTCATACAACATCCAAACCTTCAAGGATGAGGTATTATGTGGTGTTGCCTCACTGGATGTCTGTGATGTTCTCTTGGGCTAGCCATATATGTGGAAGCGCCATGCTATCTATGAGTATCGACCCCGTAGTGTCATTATTACTCTGGGAGGTCGTCTCTACATAATACCAGAGGTAGGTCCAACTATTGTCCAACCTAAAAAATCTCGCAAGGTAGTATCTCATACTACAAAATTCAACTTCTTCACAATTTGTTCAAAAGGTGAACATAATGATATTGCAACCACTAAAGCCTCAGCCCAAGCACCTTCAATCCAAAAGAAGCAGGTCGAAAAGAATGCAACAAAGTGAAAATATTCCTTCAGCACCCAGACATCTCATGTATCCCAACTGGTTGAATAGATTCAACCCTATCAGCAACAGGTTCATGACAGCCTTCCACAACGCAACATCTCCAGCAAGGCAGGCAACTCATCAAGATGCACATTCAACAAACGCTTTTACCTCTCCCCTGGGAACTCAATTCAATGGATACCATTTCTTCCTAAGGAGGGATTATTTATCTAGGTGGATATCCGTGGCCACCCACCTTTTCCAATTGGCTCAAAATAGTTTTCTGGCAATTTTGGTAATTTACTATTTTTAGCAGATTTTAACTTCCGTGGCCATTTTGAGGGCCTAAATGAAGGTTTTTTGGGATATATATTCAGAAGGATAAGAAAAGGCTCTGATTGATCCCCCAAAATGAATCTTCTCGATGATACCTATCCAACAAGCTATCGTGCGCCCTAAACGAAGATCGTATGCCAAAGTTACGCCCCCGGGAAGTTGATACACCAAACTACCCAATACGGGGTCCACAAAACTATTGGCTTTTCATCTTCTGGGGTTATGGTTTTGGATTTTATTTATGATAAAAAGGCCTTTGGAGCCTCATTGTAAAATCATGTTCTTGCGAATGCGAGTAGTGGACACATCTCTTCTCAGAGATAAGTTGTCACCATTCTAGCGAGTCTTTCACTATGTATTTTTTACAGTCTTTGTACATTTTCTCTCATTAATATAAAATTATGTATTATTGTATCACTGTGTTTATGGTTTCATCTCTAATACATTTATGTTATATTATTGGATATCCAATATATCTATGTACATTTCTTTATTACATCTTCGCTCTCATTTCGTGCCGAAAATAATCCGAATCATTTCCTTAGATAGATAACTTGTTGGATCAGTTGAAGAATGCAGTGTGCTTCACCAAGTTGGATTTAAGGAGCGATTAGCACCAGGCCAGAATTTCTAAAGGAAACATGTGGAAGACTTCCTTAAAAAAAAACAAGGTCTTTTTGAATGGCTTGTGATGCCATTTGGGCTTTGTAATGCTCTAGTAACCTTCATGCAAGTCATGAATGATATGTTTAGGCCTTTCATTGATGACTTTGTGATTGTATAATTAGATGAAATTCTTGTATTCAGTAGGACTTGGAATGAACATATAATTCATGTAAAGAGAGTATTGGTTGTCCTTAAAAATGAAAATCTATATGTAAAATTATCAAAGTGTGACTTTGGAAACACTTAATTAGTTTACTTGGGTCATATTGTAGGAGGTGGTCAATTAAAGATAGATCCCTCCAAGGTTGAAGTCATTATAAATTGGCCTAAGCCAACATCAACTACAGAGGTTAGAAGTTTATTAGGGGTATTTTAGTACTGGAGAAAGTTCATTTCAAACTTCTTCTACATTTATTCTCCTTTGCATGCCTTAACCAGTGTGAAACAAGCCTTCAAGTGGGGAGGAAGACAAAAGAATTCCTTCGACACTTTGAAGAGAAAAATCAGCATTGCACCAGTGCTAGCACTACCTGACATACAAACACCATTTGAAATCGAGACTGATGTCAGTTCCTATTCCATGGGAGTAGTCTCGATGCAACAACATAATCCCATTTGTTTTCATTCTAAATTTTTTTCTAAGGTTGTTTGTAACTATCCTACATATGACAAAGAACTGTATGCATTGGTACAAAGCATGAAGAAATGGAAAAACTGCTTGATGGGAAAGGAAATGATCATATTCACTGATCACCAACCATTGCAGTACCTCCAGTCACAAACCAAGTTGCAGTAGTCAAGATGCTACATGTGGATGGGATTCTTACAATAGTTCCATCTAGTTATCAGATACAAGAAGGATACATGCAACAAAATTGAGGATATGATTTATAGACCTCTTATTTATGCATCCATTGTTTTGAAAAATGCTTCTTTAGCTCATGATAGTTATATTGAACAATATGCTAATGATGAAGATTTCAAGGATGTATATGAGAGGCTAACATGTGGTTCGTAGGTGGAGAATTTTCATTTGAAGGATAAACTACTCTACCATATGGGGAATCTTTGTATTCCAATTAATGAAAGAGTGCACATAATCAGGGAAGCACACACTTCCCTTGTATCTGGGAATTTTGGGGTAGGAAAGACTATGGCACATTTGCATAGGTTTTTCTATTGGCCTCGAATGACAGATGTTGTAACAAAATATGTAAAGGGGTGTGTGTTGTGTTCAACTTGTAAGCCCACTATTAGAAAATTGGGGCTTTACACACAACTTCATGTTCCTTCTCATCCTTGGGAGAGTATTTCCATGGATTTTTTAGGGGGGTTACCTTTGTCAAAAATGGGTCATGACTACTTGTATGTGGTAGTGGATGGGTTTAACAAGATGTGTGTCTTGATGCCATGTAAAAAGAAGATCACTACTGAGAAAATTGTTCATCTTTTCATTCAACATGTATGGGTCCACTTTGGACTGCCCACATCCATTATCTTGGATCGAGAAACCTGATTCCTTCGAGAGTTTTGGACAAGATTTTGGAGAATGATGGACACCAAGCTAAAGAGGAGTATTTATTTCCATCCATAGACCAATGACCGAACAAATATATGTTGGATTACTGAGAGGGGGGGTGAATCAGTAATAGAGAAATTTAATCCTTTTTCACCATTAAATAAAATTGTTATATCAATGTAGCATTATCATCCAATAGTTTCAGATTAAATAAACAATGAACAAATGATAAATCAAACACATACATAGTAAACCAGTGATTTATGTGGAAACCCAAAGTGGGAGAAAACCACAGAATGATTTTTCTTATATGTCTTTAAGAATTACATTCCTTGGAAGCACCAAATTCCTTTGTTTTCTAGCTGCAACTGGAAGGAGGCTCCAACTCCCTAGTTTCTTAGCCTACAACTTGAGGGAATCTCCAACTCCCCAATTCTTTGGCTACAACCAGAAGGAGGCTACAACCTCCTATGTTCTTCGACTACAACCGGAAGGTGGATACAACCACCTGTCCTTGCCCCATCCAACCGCCTTGAACTATAAGTAGAAAGATGGAACCACTGTCACACTATCACTGTGAGATATACTGTTGTATCCCTATACTAATCAACCTACACCAAACAACCTATACCAATAACCTGAACCATGCATTAACCTGTACCTCAACACGTAATCGACTTGTACCATCAATCTTATCAACCAAATCATATCTACTCACCAAGACAACTCTCAAATATGTGCATCAACCAAGAATAACAAAACAACTCATAATCATCACCAAGATCAATATGTGCTTCTAATTATATACCAAGACAAGTATGCTACATCATCCATAAACCATGTGTCAACAACACTACTAAAAAGTGCCTCCAACCATGTACCAAGTATGTACCAATCATGCATCAACTACTCATCAACTATGACTCATCAAGATGTACCAACATCATCAACTATACACATCATGTATGTGCGAACTCATCAACTACTTGTCTCAACCATGTACCCAACATGTACCTTGTTATCACATGCTAATTTGCATTAATTTTTCCGAAGCATCTTGTCCTTATGCTATCTTTCCACTCAAATTTTAAATCTTTTTCACCAGCTCCGTCAACCTCCCATCACCTAAATCCTTCACTCGACCAATCATCCAAAATAGTCATGTCCTCCATGAGTCAAAATTGGCAAATATCCCAAACCTATATCTAGCCTTAATGCTTATCTAAATCCCTTGGTTCCATCACTTCATTCATTTTTACCCTTATTATCATATTCTCATTGAAAATTAAAAATATTCCTTTTATTAAGCTTAAGCTCCCTCCTATCCACACAGTCAAGTGATGAGCCTCATATGCCCAAAGTCCTTAGAAAAATGGAAAAAGGGTTTATAATTATTAATATAAATATTTTTATATTAAAGTATTTATATCAATATTTAACCGAATATTTAAGTCATGACCTCATGTCAAATCATGGACATGAATCTCAAACTAAGTGGAAAATTCAAAGGGTGGATGGAGGGTGCACATACATTTTGGGGGTTGAAAGTAAACAGAGATTAATTATTTGAAGGCGGACCAAAATTTAACCTGTGGTTTTTGGTTGGGGAGATGTGTTCTTACGTGATGCATTTCGGGGGTAAATGTGGTGTGGGTTAAAACCACTCCTCCCAAGTCCGAAATACTATGAAAAACATTTAATATATGTTTTTTTTCATAAACTTGCGGCATATGATGATAGTTTTCCAGGAATGCATTTCAAAACAAATCATGGAGTTTCCAATGCCATAAAAAATTCCTTCCTCACAGTGAAAATGTTTTACAAAGGTAAAATTTAAATTTTACAAAGAAAAGAGATTAATGTTTATTTCCATGGAAAAGAATTAAATGGGAAGATGCACGTGAAAGGAAGATTTGGATAATTGTTTATCCAAAGATTTTACAGAAGTAAAAGAAGAGTATTAAAAATATTTTACCAAAGATGGTAACCAAGACATGGTTTTCAAAACCATGGGAAACAAACAAGACACGGTTTTCAGTGAAATGGTAAATTGGGAAAAACAAGACATGGTTTTCAAAACCACGAGAAGCAAGCAATAAATGGTTTTTCAAAACCACAGGCATGACTTAAAATATGGAAATTTAATTCTACAGGATAAAAAATATTTAGGAATTATTTTTATTCAAATATATTGTTCCCAAATATTTAAGGAGAATATGGATAAATGAAATTAGATTTGAAAGAGTACACATGACATTTCAAAGAGAATGTGACAGAGGAAGGAGTTGAAGCATTAGAGGAATTGACAGCTGGATCATGAAACCTTTTCCTTGTTAATCATTGTAATTGGTTCCCATACCAAAACTGTCATTTGTAATTATTGTAATTATTTTTAGAAGCTGAAGCATTTAATTTCCGTTATTGTAATCAGTTGCACACCAAAGGAACCCGAATTGTATAAGTATTAGAGATTATGAATGTATTAGTGTTGGCAGAAGTACAAGGGCACGCTTGAGCTGTTTGAACTTGAATGTAATTTTCTGAAGTTGAATAGAATATATATGCAGAAGTCTTTGAAGTCTCTATGAAAAGATTCTAATGGTGGTCATATGAGTTTTGTCTTCTCTCTTTGTATGTATTTCCTATGTTTCTAATTTCATTAGCATTGTCTTCTATTTAAATTGGATATTTTAAAGGCCCAGAATTCATCTTATGATTCTCTTGTCTTAAGCAATTTAAACTGTGTTAAGTTTCTTCCTAACTAATTCAGAATTCATTTCATTAATTCTCTGATGCAGTTACTTATTTTCTCATTTCTTCTTACACTATGTAAATAACAATTTATAACTAAGATTCATTGCCTCATTTATCCTTTATCCTCTATAGAGTTCTACCGAAAAGTCAATGTTTCTATTCGTTTTCAGAAATTTGACTCCATAGCCCCAAGTATTTCCTCCCCTTTCTTGCTAGAAGAATTTCAAAAATCCCCCAAAACAAAAAAAATCTAGCCATTGATTGTCAAAGAAATACCAAGTGACAGGAGAGATCCCTCTCTGAGCTGAACAGGTTAGTACCCACCTCTAAAGTTGGTTTGTAGGTTAACTCTATCATTTGTTTTTATCAGCCAAACAAATTTACAGAGTGCTAACATTCTGGCGCCATTGTCAGGGAACGAAGGTGAAATCTTCCCTGGGAGAAATGAAAAAATTCAGATCTGAGTACTGTTGGTGAAAAGTATTCAGACACAGAAAGGTTGTACATCATTCACCTTGTGACTCCATTTTCAAGAATCTAGAATTAAAAAATTTCACGGCGACTCCACTGTCCAAAGATTCAGTAGCCTGAATATTTTATTGGCAACTCCAATCAAACTTCAAATGTGATTAAGAGACTCCACTAGAGGATGAGATCCATTGACAGAGCTATGAAAGTACATCATGGGAGAAAACAAGTACCTAAAGTTGAGTTTTTTTCCAAGACATAATGTTTTTTTTTACTAAGTACATTTTTTCCTTTCCTAAACATGCTAAACAAAATTTTCTTTACCTGTTGCATTCAAATGATGATCATGATAATCTTGTAATTGTATATCCTCCTCCTAAAGTTGTACATATATCTCCTTAGTTTATCATTGATTTTGATCAAAATATTTCATCTGAGGCATGTGATGACCATAGCCAAGTTGATGAGCCTCATGAAACCAACGTTGATGTCTCACCTCTTGTACTTGCTCCAACACCCTCCAAATTCAGCATAGATACAGTCCTTTAAAATTACCTCACATCCTTCATGATTTTCCTCCAAAGCATTATAAGTACCTACCTGTGTTTGATGGAGAACCTAATGCCATCACAGCTGAAAAAAACATCCAATATTTTGAACATTTTATAGATTTGTTTGAGATTGATCCTGTTGATGTTTGTATGAGGTCCTTCTCTCAATCCTTGAAAGGGGATACCAAAGACTGGTTTAAACATTTGCAGCCAGAGAAAATTATCTTATGGGAGGAATTGAAGAATGTCTTTTTGAAGTTTTGGGGCAAGGAGAAATATTTGGATCTACAACTTACAGAGTTCTATGCCTTGAAAAGGCAGGGCAATGAAAATATTTCTACATTCAGTAGAAGGTTTTCCGATATTTATTACAATTTTCCCAAATAAATTCAACCCACTAAAGTTTCTTCCATGCTCCATTATGCAACAAATTTTCATCCAGATTTGTCTTTCCTCCTAATGGAAAGAAGACCTAAGTCCTTACAGCAAATGTTTAATGATGCTCAGGATATTCAACACAATATTCAAGCATGCAAATAGATTCAAAATGAGGAGTTGGATGCTAAAGAACATAACAATGAATATGAAAAGAAAATAGTTGATTTGAATCATGAGCAGAGAGTTAATAATATCATATGTCATCTTGAAGTTTTAAATGTTAATGATTTTGCAAAGGATTATATTACACTTGTTGAAAGAGAAGACGCTAATTTAGTTTCTGATCCATCACATGATAAGCATGGGGCTGATTGTTTTATGAATTCATTTGTAGACAGTCAAGAACATGAATTTTCAAATCAGCTTGTTGAAGAGCAGGTTGATGTTCCAAGATTTTCCTTGTTAGATGACATTACAGATGTTGTTGATTTGCCTATATATGATGAATATGATGATGATTATGATGTTGACTTCCTAGAACAACCAGCCACATGTTCTCTATCAGAAAATGTTCCTTTTCAACAGTGTAATGAGAGAAATTAGCCTACATATTACAATTACAAAGAAGAAAGTATTGAATCAGCTGAAGGGAATTCTTTACCTTTATACTTTTCTTCATTTAAATTGTTGAAAGAAAATTCTAAGATCATCACTGAAGTGAAGGAATGTGTGCAGATGTCAAATCACACTGATTCACTGGAACACATTGACAAGAAATTGCAACAATCTTTTCATCTATTTGATGACCGTGTTACTTGTTATGTAAAAGGTCTTGTCAGTTCAAAATTGCATCCATTGTTCAAAAATGAATCTGAAAATTAGTATGTTCAGCAATCCAAAGAAATTGAAAAATGTGCATATGATTGCAGTGAAGAAAATGAAGAAGGTTTTGAATCATGTGAAAGAACCTTGCCATTGTGTTTTGCTTCTTTAAAATTGTTGAAGCTAAATGTTTATAATGTTTGAAATAAAAAATCCTCCTGGCATGATGTTGAATATGAAGAAAGCAATGGAGTTGCAAATGAAAACTGTCTTCCATTATGTTTTTACTCCTTTCAATTATTGAAAGTAAATCATGAGATGACAAAGGAAGCAGGGAAGTTTGACTGCATTCAAAGTGACATTGTTTTACATGAGCAATTTTTTATCAGTGAGGAAGACCAACAACCTTCTCAGGGATTTAATGAGTGTGTTGTTGATTAAAGGAATGTTATTTCAGTTCAGATTTGCAACATGTACTCAACTACCAGCTTGGAAATAAAGATGATGGTCAATCAATGCTAGTGTTAGATATGGATTTATTTCCACCAAGGGTTTCATTTCATTCAGCACTGTCTCCTGACTCAAAATACTTTTATTTCCAGTTGACTCAACAAATTTTTCAGTCTCTTGGTGGCAATCAATAGGTTAAATCACATGAAAACAAGAATGCAGTGGAAGGGTGGAAACATGATTGATGTTTTGTGCATGTTTTAGAGGATCCATTTGTAGTTTTGTTGGAGGTAGTAAACAGTCCCAATGTTTTTATTTTTTTGATATTTGAATTTATAGGTAAATTCTTGAATAAATTATCAGTAAACAAGCTTTGGAGAAAGCATGTGCAAAGAAAACAAATAGTGGATTAAATGCTTGCATGGTTGCATTGGCATTATGATTTCACTTGATTGGAAGTTCATTTCAGTAGTTAGGGTAGGTAGGTGCGAATATGCTTGTTAGTCAAGCATTTTTCATTTTTGAGTTTCAGTAGTGTGTACTGTCAGAATTTAGCGGTGTATTCAGTGTTGAGTCTCCAATTGAGAGCAGTGTGCAGACTTTGGTTTTCAACAGACACTGGTGATAGGTCAGAGCAGGGTATGTTGGAAGATTGGTTGTTGTCATTGATGTCAACCCTAGTCATGGGTTTTGGACCAGAATATTGATGAAGTTATTTGGACATGAAGGAAAATGAAAATGAAGATACAACACCCATGGATGGATAGTATACATCATGCT
>ML832640.1:50231-60790 GCA_009831015.1 Picea engelmannii
TGAATGAGTGTGGGGCTCTTTTTCCCAAAACTTCCCTCTTGCACAAAAACTCATCAATTAGCATTCAACATTTATTCATTACCCATTGTTGTCATTTATAACTAGTTAGATGTGAGCACATATCAGCAATATATCATCAACAATTCATCACCACAATGAACACAAAGAACACAAGATGTATGTACAATTTTATTTTTATTACGGCCTACAATCCTTGGGGTTTATCAACAACAACTGAATAGAGTACAAATCTACAAGAGCACCAGCTCTATATGCAAGAATCATCTTGCATTCTCAACACCAACTAAGATGAGGCAACAATCCTCAATAGACATCAATCTGTACCATAAACAAGAGCATCAACCATGCACCAACCTATGCCAAACAACCTGTAATCAACCTGTACCATAAACAAGTGCATCCAACCATGTACCAAGTATATACCAATCATGTGTCAACTACTCATCAACAATGACTCATCAATATGTACCAACATCATCAACTATACACCTCATGTATGTGCCAACTCATCAACTTCTTGTCTCAACCATGACTTGTTTTGGATTAGTTAACAACCCTAACTTGAAATAATGATATATTTGTACCTGTACTGAATAAACATCTGAAACTGATATACAATGTTCTTCAATGTTTTTTATGCAATTCCTCCAAGTGGCACCACTTGGAACCTCTCAGAAAAGGAGTTATATAAAAAATGGCATACCTTGTTGAATTCTGGCTTATTCTAGAGAGCGACCTTGTAGAGCGTGCCCCGCACAAAATATTTGATCAATAGATATGAACCTATTAAAAAGAATACTACAGACTGTAATATAACCATTCCTTATTTAATTTACCACATATTGCCTTGATATCAAATGCTATAGCTCTTAGTTCAAAACTATCAACTACACCATTTGATTTAATATTTAAGGTGGATATTTTATGAAAATCACATCACTTAATAACAATATTAATTCATATGAGTGATGGGGATGTGATGACTGGGAAATAAATGTTATCGATAAAGGTGATCTTGTGTCGTGATATAATGAAACGTTTAAGTGACAGACTATGCATGGAATGTCTATTCACATTTAATTAATTTGCAAATTTATTGTTGTTTTGTTTGTTTCCACTATGTGACTTTGATTTGTAGGCCATAGACACTACAACACAATTCCAATATTGGGTATCACCACCTCTCCTTGCTTGGTCATTTTATATATCCCAATCTATCCTACTTCTAAGTTGTGACCTTTTAGTGTATCCAACCATCCCCATTCCCATCTCCCATGACAATTGTGTTGAGGTGTGAAGGTTTAATTTCTTACACCCCATGCCCAACCCCACGCTCACCTTCATGAGTTCCTTTGACTTTATTTTTCCTTATCAATTTCCCAAATTTTCACATGTTTCCACATATTTTAAAAAAGTATTCAAAACCAATACCTTGTAACTTCATGAAATTACTTCCACATCTTGTCAAGACAACTTGACCACTTGAGCCAACACCTCTCAAAAACAAAAGTGAAAGGTCAATCTTTTTGGTTTCCATCCTCCAAGTGGGGGCCAAGTGTCACTTCCAAGATGCACCCACCATGCTGGATTATTTAGCCATGTTGTTGTTTCAATGGTCTATCATTTGCGTATCCACAATTTTTTGCATCTTATTCATAAAATAGTGTCATTTGTCCATGTTTTTATTGAAACCATTCTACCACTAGTATAACTGGTGTTGGTCAGGATTCTAAGATCCATCTCCTCTGAAAATGGGTAACCTCATTTCATCTACCATAGATCTTCCTTGGTTTCTCAACTTAGTGTGTACTAAACTTCTTGTAACAGTACTCTGATTCGTCTAATTACAATGTTACTCTGTTTACGTAATGTTGTTAAAACAACAGGAGGAGTAATAATACTTACTTCGTTAGTAGGTGCAGTTCCTGAAGTTTTTGGTTCTTCTCGACAAATTTCTTCAATCTCTACTTCCTCTTCCCTTACGAACTCTAAATACTCCTCGTCTGATCTCCATGCTTCTTCCCCACTGTAGAAATCTTTGTCTTGTGTCAATGGTTCGTAACTCTACTTAAAAAGGTTCACAAGAGGAACATTCCTGAATGATCTCCCACTACGCATGTGTCCAGCCTCTGCGTCACTGTCATTGTCTGAATTCCTGAACATTAGCTTTAAAATCGGACTAATTACTGTATCTTCAAGATATTCTTCTCATGCAGCAACATCTTAATCTTTAGCTTTAAAAAGTGTAGAAACTTTCCTCTAGGTCCCTTGAAGAAATATCTCTCTGCTTGACTATATGATTCTATTGTGTTGATAGCAAACTCAATAATGTATCCTACAATAGTGCTATCAAACCATAGATCCATTTCTCTAGACACAACGTTATCGACTCTCTTGACTTTCTTAATCAGCGTCATTGTCCAAACCATAGGTGGTCTGGATTTGATGTCAAACTGTGTGTCTTCTAATCTGGCTAGCCACTCATACAATTCTTTGTGAAATCCTACAAATAAAACCTCGTGTACATTAGTAAAGATGTACCTTCCCAACTAGTCTTTTGTACTAATGCTAAGGTTATTGTTCTGAGCTTCAGGGAAGTCCCTTTCTTGTTCTTCTATCCACTTCTGAATCTTTGTCTTTGATGGAAACCACCTTGACATTACCTTAAGAAGATCCTAGTCCCAGCAACAGAACCATTTGTTGGCATAGGGGCAGACCCAAGGTTCAATTATAACAGCACACCAACAAACCCTAACTACTAGCCCTTTCGGAAACACTTGAGAAGTAGGTTAAGTCTCACCTGAAGTAGCAATAGGGGGGTTGTAGGACACAAGTTTCTACAACGAGGGGAAGTGTAAGATGATTTCAAAATAACAATGCAAGATTAACCTAGAGATTCCTTAACAGTCTTATACTTAGCTTCGTGAAGTTATTTTAGGTCTCCTATTTTTAAAGGTGAAAACAACCATGCAATAACAGTATAACAGATAGAAAATAACACAATATCAACCACAAAGAACAACAAGATTTACGTGGTTCACCCTCTCCCTAGGGATACGTGGACAGAACTATGTTTCTTTATATAGTAGATGAAAACATACAGTTCTACCTGGGCACTTAGATACAAATTCTTCTCTCTCTTCCTCTTTATTTCCCCTCCCTACGCACTGAGATGCAGGGTTGATCTTCACACCCAGCTGAAGATCCAGAATACAAGAATGATCTACAACAAGATACTTATGTCTCTCAATATTGCTATCACCAACAACAAACCTCTCAACTCTTATAGACCTCTGTTTATACATTCCATGAATCTCAGACAATCCTAGACTGAAGTCTAGGTGTCAAAACCCTAAGTACCAAAACCCTAGGTACAAAAAACCTAAGTCCAGTACATAACCCACCTTTTCAGGAATTCACCGACCTGTTCTTCCTTCTTCTCCATGAGGTGCTCCAAAGCACCCATTGGTGTCCTTTTCCACTTTCTAACTTGTCCACAATCTATCCTCTTTGTTTCTTTGTCCTCCTTGATCTTCTCTTTCAACGGCTTGCTTTCCCTTACTTCGCTCCTTATTTTATGATTCTTTAACCACTTCGACCCTTCCTTGGTTTGTGTGCCTTCCGCGCACTTCATGCTTTGTATTTCTTCTTCTTTAATATTTTCTTTCTTCCTTGATACATGACCAAGGGCCAACAACAACTCTTAATGGTCTCACAAGACCTTGGGATGCCTTCATCTAAACTCTTTGTGTAAGAAAAGAGAAACTTCAATTTGATAGTTTGTGGGAAGAATGTGTTCAAGAAGAAGAAAGAGTGTCCAACCAAGAAGTTGTCCTATTAAGAGATGAAGATCAAGCCCTAACTCCTCATGCTAAGGGTGGAAAGAAAAAGTCTCATTTTCAAAAGGATACCCACTTTCATAAAGAATCTGACTATCCAAACAGATTCCAGAGATATTACAAGGGTCAAAGAAAGGGAAAATATTTCTCCTCTTATCAATGTTATTATTGTGATAAGATGGGACACATTGCTAAGAATTTTCCTACCATAAGGGAAGAATACAAGAGGAGAAATAACAAAAGAAATTATGCCCGTGCAGCTAAAGATGATGAGCCACCCAAGAATTTAGTTAAAGAATAGATTGAATAATATGTTTTGTTTTCCGCTCTCTCAGGATCTGTGACACCTGGAGAGGATACTTGGCTCATAGATAGTGGTGCCTCTAAGAAAATGATAGGTCAGAAAGACATTCTCCCTAACCTTATAGAAAAGGACTTTTCCCAGAATGTTTCACTCGGAGATGATTATCAATACCCTATCAAAGGAATGGGAGAATCCACCTACAAACTTGATTTAGGAACTCTGATGAGAATGAAGGATGTACTCTATGTACCAGGATTGAAAAATAACTTACTTTATATTTCATCCCTAGATAAGAAAGGTTTCAAGGTTTCATTCATAGATGGTGAAGTTCTTATGTGGTCTAAAGGAAAAATTATAGAAGATGTAATTGTTATTGGAACAGAAGAAGGTGGTTTGTACAAGTTAAAGGGTCACTAAGATGTAGCCTTGACTCACTCTATTGAAATTCCTTGTGAACTTTGGCATATAATACTATCTCTCATCAACTACAAAGCCTTACCATGTGTAAGAAAGGTAGTTATAGGTTTTCCAGAATTATAGGTTGATCATGAAGGTGTATGCAAGGGATGTGCACAAGGAAAGAACATAAAGAATCATTTCCCAAAGAGATACAGTAAAGAAGAAGGAATCTTAGAGCATATCCACTCAGATGTATGTGGCCCAATGCCATCAACCTCTCTAAGTGGGTATGCATACTATGTATCCTTTATTGATAATTACTCTCGTAATACCTAGGTTTATTTGTTGAACTCAAAAGATGAAGTACTTGAAAATTTCAAGGAATTCAAAGCCTTGGTAGAAAACCTCTTCGAAAGGAAAATCAAGATTCTTAGGTCAGACAATGGAGGAGAGTACATCTCAAATGAATTTGGAAATTTTTGCAGAGATGCCGATATTAAGAGGGAGCTCACCACTCCCTATAATCCTCAACAAAATGGTGTAGCAGAAAGAAAGAATAGAACAATTATGGAAGCAGTAAAGATTATGATTCACGATCAAGATCTTCCAATGCACTTATGGGTTGAAGTAGCAAGAACAACAATATATGTCCAAAACAGATTATCCCATAGTGCGCTTGGATACAAAACTTTTGAATAATTGTTCACCAGAAATAAGCTAGAAGTAAGCCATCTCAAAATATTTGGTTGTTCGGTATTTGTACACATTCCAAAAGAAAAGAGAACTAAGTTGGATCCTTTAGGAAATAAGGGAATATTTGTTGGATACTGTGAGGTCTCTAAGACCTTAAAAAAATACATGAGATGGAACACACTGCGGAAAGAAAGCGGCCAAGCATTTTCGGAGTTCATCAATACCTTTCATACCTTACACACCAAGCTGGATATCAAAGACTTTGAACGACATTTGGTTTCGAAATACCATGGGGCTCTACACATATACATCCAAACTGAAATGGATTTTTTATACATCTCATTACTCGATTTTTCTTATCAATAGGTTGTTAAAATTGAGCAGAAATTTAAGCACCAAAACAAATGGGAGTTTGGGTCTGAAAATCCGCAACAACCAAAGTATGATAAAGGCGACCATAAAAAACATCTTCCTGAAAACTAGTCCAAGCCACAAGAAAAGAAGGGTCACAGAAAGAAGAAGAAGGACATTGGAAAATGGTGTGATTTCCACAAAATCCCTTGGCACAACATCGATGAATGTCACTCAAAAATGTCATTGGTGGTATAGATCAAAGATAAGGATCTGAACCTTGATTTAGAATATGATTAAGAAAATATTGATAGAAGACAGATCATCGACGCAGACCCCACTGCTATTGTCACGACCACAACAATTCAACCAAAAGAACCCACATATCCTAAAGAGGGGGAGTGCCTTTTTCATTCATAGATGTGGGTGAAGGGGACCCTGTTTCATTTTATTGTTGATAGCGGAAGCCATAAGAACCTCAACTCAGCAGAGGTCGTCAAATAGTTGGGATTGTCGACAACACCACTCCCACAACCATACAAAATTAGGTGGCTTCGCCAAGGACGAGATCTTCGTGTCACCCAGCAGTGTCGATTTTCATACAACATCCAAACCTTCAAGGATGAGGCATTATGTGATGTTGCCTCACTGGATGTCTGTGATGTTCTCTTGGGCCAACCATATATGTTGAAGCGCCATGCTATCTATGAGTATTGACCTCGTAGTGTCATTATTACTCTGGGAGGTCATCTCTACATAATACCAGAGGTAGTTCCAACTACTGTGCAACCTAAACAATGTCACAAGGTAGTATCTCATACTACAAAATTCAGCTTCTTGACAATCTATTCAAAAGGTGAACATAATGATATTGCAACCACTAAAGCCTCAGCTCAAGCACCTTCAATCCAACAGAAGTAAGTCGAAAAGAATGAAGCAAAGCAAAAATATTCCTTCTGCACCTAGACATCTCATGTATCCCAACTGGTTGAATAGATTCAACCCTGCCAACAACAGGTTCATGATAGCCTTCCACAATGCAACATCTCTAGCAAGGCAAGCAACTCATCAAGATGCACATTCAACAAATGATTTTCCCTCTCCCCTGGGAACTCAATGCAATGGATACCGTTTATTCCTAAGGAGGGAGTATTTATCCAGGTGGATATCGATGGCCACCCACCTTTTCCAACTAGCTCAAAATAGTTTTCTGGCAATTTTGGTAATTTACTATTTTTAGCAGTTTTTAACTTCCGTGGCCATTTTGAGGGCCTAAATGAAGGATTTTTTGGATATAGCTTCACAATGATAAGAAAAGACTTTGATTGAGCCCCCAAAATGAATCTGCTCGACGATACCTATCCAACGAGCTATCGTGCGCCCTAAACAAAGATCGTATGCCAAAGTTACGCCCCCAGGAAGTTGATACACCAAACTACCCAAAACGGGGTCCACAAAACTATTGGCTTTTCATCTTCTGGGGTTATGGTTTTGGATTTTATTTATGATAAAAAGGCCTTTGGAGCCTCATTGTAAAATCATGTTCTTGCGAATGTGATTAGTGGACACATCTCTTCTCAGAGATAAGTTGTCACCATTCTAGCGAGTCTTTCGCTATGTATTTTTTACAGTCTTTGTACATTTTCTCTCATTAATAGAAAATTATGTATTATTGTATCACTGTGTTTATGGTTGCATCTCTAATACATTTATGTTATATTATTGGATATCCAATATATCTCTACACATTTCTTTATTATATCTCCGCTCTCATTTCGTGCCGAAAATAATCTGAATCATTGCCTTAGATAGATGACTTGTTGGATCAACTGAAGAATGCAGTGTGCTTCACCGAGTTGGATTTAAGGAGAGATTACCACCAGGTCAGAATTGTTGAAGGCAACATGTGGAAGACATCCTTTAAAAAAAAACAAGGTCTTTTTGAATGGCTTATGATGTCATTTGGGCTTTGTAATGCTCCAGTAACCTTCATGTGAGTCATGAATGATATGTTTAGGCATTTCATTGATGACTTTGTGATTGTATACTTAGATGAAATTCTTGTATTCATTAGGACTTGGAATGCACATGTAATTCATGTAAAGAGAGTATTGGTTGTCCTTAAAAAGGAAAATCTATATGTAAAATTATCAAAGTGTGACTTTGGAAACACCTCTTTAGTTTACTTGGGTCATATTGTAGGAGGTGGTCAATTAAAGATAGATCCCTCCAAAGTTGAAGTCATTGTAAATTGGCCTAAGACAACATCAACTATAGAGGTTAGAAGTTTATTAGGGGTAGTTTAGTACTGGATAAAGTAAATTGCAAACTTCTTCTACATTTCTTCTCCTTTGCATGCCTTAACTAGTGTGAAACAAGCCTTCAAGTGGGGAGGAAGACAATGTTGATACTGAGAGGGGGGTGAATCAGTATCAAGTACAATTTAAAACCTTTTTCAACTTATACTTAAACCATTCAACTATATCCAATGATAAATGAACAATACTATAAGAGTTGCACCAATACACCACAATACACGATGCACAATATATGAGAAATAATCAATAGTTATTGTTCAAGGGAAGTAATGACTTCCAAAGGTAGCTACAACTTCCAAATGTAAAGGGAGGGATTAAACTCCAAGAGGAAGATAAAATCCTCCAATATCAAGAGAGATTTGAACTCTCCATCCTTTCCCCTTCCTTCCACCCAAGAATATATTAAAGATAATAAAACTTTACATTAAATCATCACCATCAACCAATCATCACATAGAACCTGATAATGCTTCCTGAGACTTATTCAATTTCTGCAATTCTTCAATTCTTGGAGTACTCTGATCCTATAGATAATATTATTCAATGTATTCTCTGAAACTCCTCCAATTTTCAATCCTTGAATCCTCCCCAAAAAGAGGTTATAAAAATAATGGTAGACTTTATTCAATTCTGGTCTATTCAGAAGACCCAACTTGTACAACATGCCCCGCACTCAATATTTAAATTCTGATTCTGAAACTTGCACAAAAGAAACTAAAGTCCATATTATTTCCCATGGAAGTGGTCCCACTTAATTTGGATTATTTATGAAGAAATTATGACTATTTTACCTGGAACACATGTTTATTGACTAGCTTTAGGACTGGTCACAAACCCTATCTTCCACAGAGTGTATCTCCATAATTATAGTGAATAAAGAGCTGAAATTTTTACCAGAGGTACCTTGATATGTCTTCTCAATACCATAGATATTTCACCATTTCAATCATTCTAGAAAAAACGTTATAGCAAAAATGGTAAGATGACCTCAAAATAACATACCTTAGAACACATCACCAAAAGACTTCATCCTCCCTTGAAATCCGGCCTTCTTTTACTTCTTATTCCCTCTGAAATTCGACTTGTATAAAATGAATGTATAATGATGTTTATTTATACCATTCATGTCACTTCCTTTTAACATTAGGGCCGACCTGACACTTTCTTATTTTGTAATTCTTTTCTTTAATTTTCTTTAGGGCCTACATGTACAATTCACTTTGTCATCTTCAAAAATTCATTTCTCTTCAACAAGATCCACGTGACGTGCCACATACCACAAGAAACAAAATGATGTATACTATACATCCATGGGTGTTGTATCTACATGTGCTTTTACCTTCATGTCCAAATACCTTCATCAATCTTGCGGTCCAAAACTCATGACTAGGGTTGACATCAATGACAACAACCAATCTTCCAACAATCTCCCCTTTTGTCATGGATGACAACACTCATGCTACCCCTATTATCATGATCCCAATTTATCTCCCCCTTTGAAATCAATGGAAAAGGTTAGGGCTTCTCCCCCTGAGTTTAATGGAAAAAGGTAACCTTCTTCTTTGGGGCTGCTCCCCCTGAACATGTGGCACTCAATAATACTTCATCCTTATTTTTGGTCTTTGGGACTTTTTCTTCCCTGGAATCATTTTGTGTGGCTTCTGTCTTCTCTCTCTTCTTCATGTATAGGATGTATATGTTGTTTGGTCTTCTTGCTGCAGTTGCAACCAATCTTCCCGAGTTATCTTCTCTGATTTTACATTTTTGGGAGTCAAACATAAGAGTGTATCCTTGATCACATATTTTGCTGACACTGAGAAGATTATGCTTCATATATTCAACCAATAGGACTTTTCCTGCGTTTACATTTTCACTTCCATGATTTACAGTTCCTTTTCCAAGTATTTTGGTAGATGAGTCATCTCCAAATGCAACATTTCCACCTCTTTTCTTCAAGCTAACAAATTTTCCTTGATCTCCGGTCATATGAGATGAGCACCCACTATCTATGAACCATTCATCATCTTATTTGCATTCTTTAGTGACCAATGCTATTCTATAATTTTCATTTTGTGGAATTTCTTTCCTTTTCCATGTTGTAGTTGGTATGCACACATTTGACATATGATTATCTTCCTTCATCTCTCTGCAATATTGTGCTTTGTGACCAAGATTATTGCACTTGTAACATACAATATTTTCATCCATTAATGGGTCAAATGGATTATAATTTATGTTGACAGGTCTACGAACATTTCCATATCTACTATTTTCACCATTCATGTAGCTTGCATAGTTATTCCTTTCATTGATTCTACAATTGATTGCCTTGTGTCCAAAATTTCCACAAGTATAGCAATGTCCAAGAAAGAAATGTTGATACCTAGGCGTAAGTGATCTTCTTTGTGGTGTGGTCCATCTAGGTTCATGATCTATTCTTCTGTAGTTTCCTTCATAATGATTGCTTTCATACCTGATGGGAGAGGATATGCTTGATGTCTCATTCCTTCTGAATTCTAGTTTTCTATCTTGTTGTTCAACTTGTTCTGGAGTGTTGGTTTCATCATTTTCAACTTCCTTCTCTTGTTTTGTTGTCTTCAAACTATCATTGTATCCTAGTCCTGTCTTGTCGTT